>CM074783.1:6798255-6885090 GCA_037355745.1 Pseudo-nitzschia multiseries
ATGAGAATGTCGTACGTGTACGTTCGAAAAAGACAGGTGTAGATTCGTACACGTTCTTTGTACTAGATAATTTTCGGCAGGGGTAAAGAACTTGCGAGAAGTCCACATATAAGAACCAATAATTACTGAATTTTCGAACAGGATGTAACCTTAACCATATTGGAAACAACTTTTCCACACAGAACGCCCAAAATGATGTGGTTTGACTCTCCAAATGGCAAACATGAGGGTATTTTGGGTGTAATTCCAGGGCACAAACTAACTTATTTGGTAATGACTCCAAAAGTATCCGGTCCAAGCAATGAATACATTCATCATGACTCATTAAATGCATATTGGGAACAACTTTGTCACATAGAATGCCCAAAATCTTAAGGTTTGGCTCTCCAAATTGCAATCATGGGTGTATTTTTGGTGCAATTCCAGGGCACAAACTAAATTATTGGGTAATGACTCAAACAGTATCCGGTCCAAGCCATGAATACATTCATCATGACTCATCCAATGCATATTGGGAACAACTTTGTCACATAGAATGCTGGAAATGTTGTGGTTTGACTCTACAAATGGCAAACACGGGGGTATTTTTGGTGCAATTCCAGGGCACAAACTAACTTATTGGGTAATGACTCAAAAAGTATTGGGTCCAAGCCATGAATACATTCATCATGACTCATCAAATGCATATTGGGAACAACTTTGTCACACAGAATGCCCTAAATGTTGTGGTTTGACTCTACAAATGGAAAACATGAGGGTATTTTTGGTGCAATTCCAGGGCAAAAAATAAATTAGTGGGTAATGACTCAAAAAGTATTGGGTCCAAGCCATGAATACATTCATCATGACTCATCAAATGCATAATGGGAACAACTTTGTCACACAGAATGCCCAAAATGTTGTGGTTTGACTCTCCAAATGGCAATCATGGGGGTATTTTTGGTGCAATTCCAGGGCACAAACTAACTTATTGGGTAATGACTCAAAAAGTATCTGGTCCAAGCCATGAATACATTCATCATGACTCATCAAATGCATAGTGCGAACAACTTTGTCACATAGAATGCCCAAAATCTTAAGGTTCGACTCTCCAACTGACAAACATGAGGGTATTTTTGGTGCAATTCCAGGGCAAAAACTAACTTATTGGGTAATGACTCAAAAAGTATCGGGTCCAAGCCATGAATACATTCATCATGACTCATCCAATGCATATTGGAAACAACTTTGTTACATAGAATGCCCAAAATGTTGTGGTTTGACTCTACAAAAGGCAAACATGGGGGTATTTTTGGTGCAATTCCAGGGCACAAACTAACTTATTCGGTAATGACTCAAAAAGTATCTGGTCCAAGCCATGAATATATTCATCATGACTCATCCAATGCATATTGGAAACAACTTTGTCACATACAATGCCCAAAATCTTAAGGTTTGAGTCTCCAAATGGCAAACATGTGGGTATTTTTGGTGCAATTCCAGGGCACAAACTAACTTCTTATTGGGTAATGATTCAAAAAGTATCTGGTC
This sequence comes from Pseudo-nitzschia multiseries, assembly GCA_037355745.1. Taxonomy (NCBI): domain Eukaryota; phylum Bacillariophyta; class Bacillariophyceae; order Bacillariales; family Bacillariaceae; genus Pseudo-nitzschia; species Pseudo-nitzschia multiseries. The sequence goes on from CM074783.1 coordinate 6,799,786, forward strand.
CAAGCCATGAATACATTCATCATGACTCATCCAATGCATATTGGAAACAACTTTGTCACATAGAATGCCCAAAATGTTGTGGTTTGACTCTACAAATGGCAAACACGGGGGTATTTTGTGTGCAATTCCAGGGCACAAACTAACTTATTCGGTAATGACTCAAAAATTATCTGGTCCAAGCCATGAATACATTCATCATGACTCATCAAATGCATATTGAGAACAACTTTGTCACACAAAATGCCCAAAATGTTGTGGTTTGACTCTCCAAATGGCAATCATGGGGGTATTTTTGGTGCAATTCCAGGGCACAAACTAACTTATTGGGTAATGACTCCAAAAGTATCCGGTCCAAGCCATGAATACATTCATCATGACTCATCAAATGCATATTGGGAATAACTTTGTCACACAAAATGCCCAAAATGTTGTGGTTCGACTCTACAAATGGCAATCATGGGGGTATTTTTGGTGCAATTCCAGGGCACAAACTAACTTATTGGGTAATGACTCCAAAAGTATCCGGTCCAAGCAATGAATACATTCATCATGACTCATCAAATGCATATTGGGAATAACTTTGTCACACAGAATGCCCAAAATGTTGTGGTTCGACTCTACAAATGGCAATCATGGGGGTATTTTTGGTGCAATTCCAGGGCACAAACTAACTTATTGGGTAATGACTCCAAAAGTATCCGGTCCAAGCAATGAATACATTCATCATGACTCATCAAATGCATATTGGGAATAACTTTGTCACACAGAATGCTGTAAATGTTGTGGTTTGACTCTACAAATGGCAATCATGGGGGTATTTTTGGTGCAATTCCAGGGCACAAACTAACTTATTGGGTAATGACTCAAAAAGTATCGGGTCCAAGCCATGAATACATTCATCATGACTCATCCAATGCATATTGGAAACAACTTTGTCACATAGAATGCACAAAATGTTGTGGTTTGACTCTACAAATGGCAAACACGGGGGTATTTTTGGTGCAATTCCAGGGCACAAACTAACCTATTGGGTAATGACTCAAAAAGTATCTGGTCCAAGCCATGAATATATTCATCATGACTCATCCAATGCATATTGGAAACAACTTTGTCACATACAATGCCCAAAATCTTAAGGTTTGAGTCTCCAAATGGCAAACATGTGGGTATTTTTGGTGCAATTCCAGGGCACAAACTAACTTATTGGGTAATGACTCAAAAAGTATCTGGTCCAAGCCATGAATTTATTCATCATGACTCATCAAATGCATAGTGCGAACAACTTTGTCACATAGAATGCCCAAAATCTTAAGGTTTGACTCTCCAACTGACAAACATGAGGGGATTTTTGGTGCAATTCCAGGGCACAAACTAACTTATTGGGTAATGACTCAAAAAGTATCCGGTCCAAGCAATGAATACATTCCTCATGACTCATCAAATACATATTGGGAACAACTTTGTCACACAGAATGCTGTAAATGTTGTGGTTTGACTCTCCAAATGGCAAACATGGGTGTATTTTTGGTGCAATTCCAGGGCACAAACTAACTTATTCGGTAATGACTCAAAAAGTATCTGGTCCAAGCCATGAATACATTCATCATGACTCATCCAATGCATATTGGGAACAACTGTGGCACACAGAATGCTGTAAATGTTGTGGTTTGACTCTCCAAATGGCAAACATGGGTGTATTTTTGGTGCAATTCCAGGGCACAAACTAACTTATTCGGTAATGACTCAAAAAGTATCTGGTCCAAGCCATGAATACATTCATCATGACTCATCCAATGCATATTGGGAACAACTGTGGCACATAGAATGACCAAAATCTTAAGGTTTGACTCTACAAATGGAAAACATGGGGGTATTTTTGGTGCAATTCCAGGGCACAAACTAACTTATTGGGTAATGACTCAAATAGTATCGGGTCCAACCCATGAATGCATTCATCATGACTCATCCAATGCATATTGGAAACAACTTTGTAACATAGAATGCCCAAAATCGTAAGGTTTGACTCTACAAATGGCAAACATGGAGGTATTTTTGGTGCAATTCTAGGGCAAAAACTAACTGATTGGGTAATGACTCAAATAGTATCGGGTCCAAGCCATGAATGCATTCATCATGACTCATCAAATGCATATTGGAAACAACTATGACTATCATGACTCATCAAATGCATATTGGGAACAACTTTGCCACTCAGAATGCCCAAAATATTGTGGTTTGACTCTACAAATGGCAAACATGATGAGGGTATTTTTGGTGCAATTCCAGGGCACAAACAGTCTCATTTGGTAATGACTACCAAAGTTTTTGTACCAGGCCATGAATGCATATCACATGACTTACGAAATGCATGTTGGGAACAACTTTTAAATGCATATTGGGAACAACTTTGACACACACAGTACAGACAATGATGTGGTTTGTAGATACAAATGGCACACAAGACAGTACGGTATGTTAGGTGCAGCAGTCTACGAGATTCTACATGTGACTAGAGGATTGAAATACATAACCTTAGTGTGATCAAATGTTTCCCTTCTGAAAAAATTATGGCGCGGGAGGGGTGGCTGGCACAGGTACGTGATCTACTGCTACAAATATAACAGCGCGCCCAAAACCAGACAACACACAGAAGATGTTCGGGCAAACAACATAGTACAGAACCCACGGAAAAATTCTACACACAAAACATCGTACACATACTACACGAAACACCGTACACACACACACACACACACGACACACACAACACACACAACACAAAACACCGTACACAACCCGACAAATTATTAGTACACACACAAAACCACACAAAAAGAAACACATGATTCTTGATCGACACCGTATTCAGAAAATAAAATAAAAAAATATGAATGCTATCGGAAAGACACGACGAAGCAAAAAATCCGAGGGGAAGACCCTTCGAAACAACAAAACCATCCGGCCCGGTGATCATCAAAATACAGGGGACAACAACGGTAAGAAAAAAAGAGTTAAAACAAACACCGCAATTACTAACAAAGTGTGTAACAGTAATACCACAACTATGAACGCATCAAAGGGCAACAGTAAAAAAAATGGTTCCGACAACACAATTTCTACTACTACAAACACGGAAGAACAAAACACCATCAACCAGAGTAACGAACCAGCGCTGACCATTACCAACACAACCACCACTACAGTAACGAACCAACAGAAAGAAGGAACAAAAACCAATGTGGTAGAGAAAACATGTAACGGAGAATGCTACAATTTAGAGGATGTTGCCGAACATGTCATGAAAACCAATATGACAAATTGGCAGAGGAAGTGGCAAAACACTTACGGAAACAAGAGAGGGAACCACATATAGGGGTGGGAAAGGTAGTAATGGTACCTAAACAAACGGAGGCAACCATGCAGGGAGAGGGGAGTTACAATGCCGGCGACACAAGAGAACGAGCAGTAAGTACAATTACAGACGAATATGGACTTATAATAGACAACGATATGCTTAAGGCTTTGAGTGATATGAGTGAAAGAGTGGAGAAGCAGCTAAGGGATTACGTCAAAAAACATTGGTACCCCAACATGAAGTTCCCTATCAATGACAAGGTAACGGCGCTTGTAATAAATAAAGCTGTTGGAGAAAGTGCGGTTATGAAGCCACAAAATATTCCACTTGCGGCATTCTGTTCCTTTTACAGGAAACGAGTAGGGACAGTACTGACCGCATTGAGGCACAACTCACAAACATTAGCGAGAAAAAACTGGATAGGTAAATACAGACAGGAGAATTGGTTGTTGAAATTAGGATTTTGAGAATCTATTTTTGGTCCGACAACACTAACATGCTGCACGTTGATACTTATGATACTTCCGTACAGACGATTACAGAAAAGGTCGAGTCCCTATCACATTCCCTGGTACTGTTGCAGTTATTCAAGACACAGAATATGAAAACACAGGTATTTTAAACCCTCAATACAGAACATACAAAGAGGCGGAAGATGAAGATTTTTATTATTTTGTTACAAGAATCATGTCGGCAATCAATCCGACAAATTCCAATTTCAAACAACGGAAGGAGAGGCACTTGCTGAGTGATATATTTACTATAGCAGATGAAGCATTTGCATTGGTACTAATCTACAATGAGCATCATGTATGGGTGAACCAGCAGCGGCGAAAGGGTGATGCCACGATTCCGCGACAAAAAAAAAAATTCTGCGATTCAGACAGTGGAAGCAGAAATGGATGGATGGAGGAAGGTCGCGAGTTGTTCAGTGACTTGTGCGACAAAATTGGCGAGATGCGAAAACACCCAGAAACAGGAAGGAAATTGGAAGAAATGATGAGGGACAGATTTAGGAACGAAAGTTCGACAAATTACACCAACAATAAGCAGGGCGATGCAAATATTACTAGTAGCAGCTCCACTAATTGTAGTGGACCAAAAAAGAAAAAGAAAAGAAACGTCTATATTGATCCGGCAATAACAGCATTGATGAATGAAAGTTTATCTATGGGTGAACTAATGTAGAAAATAACAGTACATACATAATACAAAACTACTACTAATCTTGAACTTAATTTTGAGAATATTAGAAATAATGGAGGATTCGTAATACGTTGCAATAGGAATAAATCAAGCATAATAGAATCTACATTTTAAAAAGGGAATATTGTAGTCAAGAAATAGAATTCACAACTAGGGGAGCAGAATCGAATTGTTGTTTGGTAGATTAATATTTTGGAATTAATACTGACTCAAGATTTCTTTTTTATTCGTGAATAGAAGTAAGTGTTGTTCGTACAGAATAATAATTCGGTTCTGCTAGAGACTGAAATAAATTATTTTTATTTGAGAGTAGAGTAATGTGCATCACGCGCACAGAAATAGTGCTGAGTTTACATATACCCTTATACAATCGGCGCGAATTTCAGGGTGTCCAGAAATATTGCCGTGTTAAAATCACCCACAAAATTTGTGCGCGAGAAGTAAATTCGAACCCCGCGAAACAGTTCTCGGACGTACTCCACCACCAAACAGCCCTACTCCTCCAACGGCGCTCCTTGTTATCTTCCTACAACAGCAATTCGTCTCCTGCTACGACGGTGCTGCGTCTCCTCCTACTCCCTTGCTCATCTCCTCCAACCGCAAATCGTCCCATACTCCAACGTCGATTTGTATTTCCTCCAACGGCGCTCGTAGTCCGCAACAACAACAAGAGGATTGAAAAGAATACGAATAATAATGGAGGAAGGAATAGCCAGAAAACAAAGAGAAAATAGGCTACGGCTACGTACAATGAAACAGAAAATGTCATCAAATTTTCTAAAGAATGTACCTCCAAAGTCGAATAGCCACGCAATTGAAGGAAGAGCTAGAAAACAAAGAGAAAGGAGGCAATCGCTACTTAGAATGAAACACAAAATGTCATCAAATTTTCTAAAGAATGCACCAACAAAGTCGAATGACCACGCAACTTACAACCACTTGTCTGCGATCAAACCCAAGAAGAAGAGGCGTCGAAGTAGATCTAGAAATCTGAAACATGTCAATCAAATATCATTGAAAGCAGTAACCAAGGATTTGTTTAAAGGTAAATTCATGGAATCTAGTTGGGGTGAACAAATTGTCGGAACGAAGGAATATACATCGACAGAGGCTGTGTCTATTGATTGTTTTGATATATTGGATAGTACAGATGAGAAGCATATTATAGGGGTTGATGAATCAGAACCATCGTTGCGAATCTTTGCAAAAGTGTCGAGAGACAAAGCGAAACAACACTTGGCTCAATCCTCCAGTATCGAAACTACCAGACGATTTTCGAAAGAAATTGTTGAAGCTAAACCCGAAGTTGTAAGAGGATCAAAATGTACTAGTATAAATGCTGGGTATGCTGTTATTGGTATTCGGCCAAATCGCAACAACAGTCAGAATGGTGTGTATGTTTTCGAAAAAAATGTGGAGCAACACACAATAGATGAGCTGGAAAGGGAAGCGGCGCACATTGTGGAGCAAATGCAGGAAAGTTTACGTCGTCCTTTCGCTAAATTTTTGTACCGTGAATCGACCGTGATGACAAAGGTTGTTCAGCAAACAACAATCACTTCTATTGGCGATCACGCTACTGCATTCTCTATAGGAAAGGATTATCATTCCAAATGCCATGTCGATGAGGACTATTACTACACTCATTTGACAGTAATTGGTCCGGAGCATGTAAGTCGTGACGAAGTCATTTATTACTTTGTCTTCCCAATGTACCATATCAAAGTTCCATTGAAATCAGGGGATACATTGCTTTTTAACCCGTTGGTATTGCATAGCTGTTCGAATCCTAAATACGAAGGATGTTATATTATGAGCGCCTATGTATCGCGCAAAACTGTACTAAGAGCTAATATATTATAAATGTTAATTCAGGCTAGTGGTGGTTTTCGGAACCTATTATCAGGTCCATTTTTGTCAGACGTGGTTACCGATTTCGTTGTAGGCTAGACTCGGGTCCAGCCTACGGTAGACCAGATTAAGCTACTAGTTCAGCCTCGGGTAGACCAGATAGTCCCGCGTAGACCTGCCGGGTCTAGTCCAGCCTAGTATGGTAGACCAGATGAAGCTATTTCAGCCTAGGGTAGACCGGATAGTCCAGCGTAGACCTGCCAGGTCTAGTCCAGCCTAGTATGGTACACCAGACGAAGCTAGTTCAGCCTAGGGTAGACCGGATAGTCCAGCGTAGACCTGCCGGGTCTAGTCCAGCCTAGTATGGTACACCAGATGAAGCTAGTTCAGCCTAGGGTAGACCGGATAGTCCAGCGTAGACCTGCCGGGTCTAGTCCAGCCTAGTATGGTACACCAGATGAAGCTAGTTCAGCCGAGGGTAGACCGGCCTAGGGTAGTCCAGACTTGGGTAGTCCCGCGTATGCTATTCCGTTAGTCATGGTTTCTCCGAACCTAGTACGAGGTCCATTTATGTCAGACGTGGTTATCGGAACCTATTATCAGGTCCATTTATGCTAGTCGTTGTGTTGGAACCTATTATCAGGTCCATTTCTGTCAGACGTGGTTTGCGAATTCGTTGTATGGTTGACATGACGGTGCTAGTCCAGCCTACGGTAAACCAGATTTAGCTAGTTCAGCATAGGGTAGACCGGCATATGGTAGTCCAGACCAGGGTAGTCCAGCGTACGCTATTCCGTTAGTCATTGTTTTCGAACCTAGTACGAGGCCCTTTGATGTCAAACGTGGCTATCGGAACCTATTATCAGGTCCATTTATGTTGGTCGTTGTTTTGGAACCTATTATCAGGTCCATTTCTGTCAGACGTGGTTTGCAAATTCGTTGTATGGTTGACATGACAGTGCTAGTCCAGCCTACGGTAAACCAGATTTAGCTAGTTCAGCATAGGGTAGACCGGCATATGGTAGTCCAGACCAGGGTAGTCCAGCGTACGCTATTCCGTTAGTCATTGTTTTCGAACCTAGTACGAGGCCCTTTGATGTCAAACGTGGCTATCGGAACCTATTATCAGGTCCATTTATGTTGGCCGTTGTTTTGGAACCTATTATCAGGTCCAGTTCTGTCAGACGTGGTTTTCTAAACCATTCACACCTAGACATGCCGGGACTAGTGCAGCATACGTTAATTCGTCTTTAGCTAGTAGTTTAGCCTATTGTCAGGTCCAATTTTGTAAGTCGTGCTATTCAGAACCTATAGTCAGGTCCAATTATGTCAGTCGTGCTAATAAGAACCTATTGTCAGGTCCAATTATGTCAGTCGTGCTATTCAGAACCTATTGTCAGGTCCAATTATGTCAGTCGTGCTATTCAGAACCTATTGTGAGGTCCATATTTTGGTGTTATTAACACACAACGGCAAAGTATGAGTGGCAATCCTATTATTTTCCTCTTTCCCTTCCGACATATTACCTACCTTAATCAAATTAAATGAATGCCGGGTCGAATCATGTCATCAACAAAACCAAACAACAACAACAGCAATGTTCCCGTTCCGCGGAGCATTCTATCGCAACGAAAACAAAATAGCGAATCTACCAGTGTGTCCGGTCTTGTCTCAAACACAAAAGTCGTTGTTGTGAAGTGTCATACAAGAAGATTATCCAAGAATGTGTCTTCCAATAAGAAACCGAAAAATTCAACACAACATTACATGGATCCAGCCACGTTTGCAGAAGTAATAAAGATCCACAAAGAGGACATGGCACACTCGCAAAAGCATTCCAAAAACAAAGTCTCCAACCGTAAGAATAAGGAGGCCTGGAATTCGTTTTGGAAACAAGCTGCAACACCGCAATCAGCGTTCAAGATGAAGGTATTGAAGCCAAGGTTTCAATTGGATTCTGTGGAGTACCGCGAAAGAAGTAATGAGCTTAATCACGGCGACGTAGACAACAAGCTTAACCCATTCTTATATCATTTTGAAACTGGGTTTGATGTCTTATGTGCAAAAAACGGCCACTTGGTACTCACCATACTTAATGGATGCAACAATATAAACAACGTGAGAGCAAGACTAAACAGCCAAAAAGGGCATTTCGACGAGGTAGAAGGTTTGGAGATTTGGGAAGAATGCTTAAAGTATGTAACAGAGGAAGTATTGCCTTTCTCGGAGGAAGGCGACACTGGTTGCGTTGACCACGTGTGGGCTATGGGTATCATTATGGCATATGTATTATGCGGTTATCCGGCATTGAAATCAACGGATGACATAAAGTGCTACAACAACTTGGGTATTGGACAACCAGTACAATCTGGAGAACGAGAGAGGCTCGAACTGAATGGTCATACTTTCCCACCAAAGCAATGGTTTAAACTGACGCCGGAAGCCAGAAAACACATAAAGGAATGCATACATTATCACCCAGGTAACCGTCCCTGTCTGTCAAGCATTGGGTTCAACGAGTGGTGCACAACAACTGAAGAGGCAATCATTGAAAAGTACCGTAGAATGTACATCGAACAAAGCGATGACGTAAAGGAACTAAAGAAAGAACCCGAGAACAACGAGATTAAAGACAATTGGAATTCATTTATGAAGAGAGCGACAAAACAATCTAAGAGTAAAAAACGCAAACTCAAACAATTTCAAAACAAACAGAAAAGGGACAAAGAAGATGGAAATGAGAGAAGCATTGTGCAATGGCTCCATCTTTACGAAAAATGTTGGAAATCACCTGAAGATTTGGAGGAGTACAACAACTATCCCGTCCCGCATGGTGCATGGGGACGTGTGAAATAGTACTAATAAGCTTCATGGCCCAACCTAATCCTACCTATGAATACACATTTGTTGTTCGTAACCATTAAAAAAACCTATTTGCATTTATTTTTTAACCGAATTGACAGTCGGAGTGACCTTCGAATTGTTTTTGTCGGAACATTAGGTACTGCTGCAACATTCCTTTTACGTTTCTTTACACATTCTGCAGTATGCTCCTTTCGCTTTGATGATGTACTACACTCAACGTTCAACAAAGTTGTACGTGATTTAGTGTCATTCAAATTATGCCCGGGTGTGATCTTTGGTGCTCCCGTTGAATCGCCTTTTGGATTATCCTCCTCATTAAAAGTTTTCTCGTCCTTTGACACAGTGTCTACCAGATACCTATTATCCACCGTTATATCCGATGTGTCTGGAGATTGGGACTCTGTTGACATTGACTCTGGCGTGGTCGTCTTGGAACCTATTGACATCGATTCTGTCGTAGTCATCTTTGAACCTGTTGGCTTTGTTACTGTAGGACACGTCCCGTGCGGGATAGTCTTGGAATCTGTTGGCTCTGTTTCTGTTGGATGTTCCAAATTCTGTCCACCTTCATTTTTCTGAAATGAATGAACTGGTTTCCGATTTACCAACACACCCACTTTGGTGATTCTGGACTTGGATTTCTTCGCAGAGTTAGTCGTAGATGATTTTGTTTTGTAGGACGTTGAAACTTTAGTTCCCGACTTCCCTTCAGTATCCTCCGTTGTGTGTTTTTCTGTGTTTTTGGTCCATACGTCTATCAAGTCGGAACTATCACCGCCATAATCGTGTGTTAACACATCAGTAATCTTCCCCTCTACACCCTCTATACCTAGTTCGTTATACTTCTGCCTGAGTACCTTTATGAAATTTGCATACTCTTTTCGGAATTCGACAGGGCACATAGCAGAAACAAATGAACAGAATTCATTTCTGATTGCAGTTGCAGATAGAACCGCTGATGTTTCATCATGTTCTTCGTCAAGTTCGTATAAGAGTTTACTGCCATGTTGTGATATCCAGCACACGTAGAAGCAGACAAACACTCCGCAGTTGATTGAGTCTTTTTGTGTTGGAAAAGAGGAAAAACACATCTCAAGATACGGATTCTTTTGTATTACTGGATTGGTTTGGTCGGTATCGGTAGAGAAGAAATCGGATAAAAGCAGTACTTCCTTCTCCGAAGGAAAAATGCTCTTGGGAACCATGGGATCTAATTGGATAGCCGAATATTGTCCATTGGATCCACAGAACACAAGATTCACTGCCCAGTGTGATCCACCCGAATTAATAGGGATAATGAACAATCTTCTTTTGGGGGTGATGGTGAAGTCAAAATTAATTGATTTCCTATATTCTTCGTTGTCACTTGATAAATACTGGTAGAACATTGGGTAAAATATATGTACCGTCGGGGATGCAGACATAGACATCAGGAAGCACCAAAGCGAAATAGTGTAGTTGCTCAACCATGCAGCAGCCATATCTCCAGGTGCCGGCAAATGTAAAGACCGATAATCTTCAACAAAAGATTCATAGCTATCCCACGACGTTTTTGGCACACCAGTAGCAAAAGATCTGTCCTATAGTGCTAGGTAATTTCTCGCCCTATCTTCCTTGAATATATCAACAAACATTGGCCATGACTTTCTAGCAACCTTTTCAATCACAAGCTGAGATATAGGTAGACCCAAAAACCTGGAGGAAAAACTCCGGGTTTTGTTGAGTTTGTTCGCATGTTTCTGCCTATGAAGATAAACACCGAAGCAGTGAGCAAGTTCTCTATCAATCAAAACAGGATCCAACCCTTGGTTTTCAGAGAATTCGTCATGACACTTATTGAAAAATGATAAAATTGCAGACAGGCCTGCTAGGTCACACTGAAAATATATCCGCATCAGTGTCCTTTCATCTGGTTGCGGAAGATATAGTTCTTCAGAGTAACCACCGGAAGAGTAACATATTGAATAACAGTTCAAACCAGTTTCAGATGAAGAATGGTAGGCAATGTCAACATTGCTTTTTGAGGCATGACCTATCACAAGCGACATTAAAATCTTTTCAGCTTTTGGTAGTGTGATTTCAAGCCTTTGATCACCCTTGATGGAGGTACCTAACCGTAGAACGCATTTGTCAACAACCGCCAATCCTTGTTTATACTCATGAAGGTCAACATTGTTGTAAAAAGTCCGGCTATCAATTTCAAATCGTGGTTTCTCTATCTCGTCTGTTGCACTTCGGACGTATTCTGACTGAATTATAGTAACACTGAACCCATTTATTTCTGTAGTTACGTCCACAAGACAATTACTGCCAAGACGTGATTCGATATAAGAAGGTCGAATTGTTTTGGGCAAAAAGGGACCTGACCATTTATCATTCATAGATTCTTCCAAGTCTTTAAAGTAATTTTTGGAAACCTTTCCTACCATTGACATAAGACTGAAGTCCAATCTACCAACCTTGCTTCTTTCTGGTTTGGGGCGGCTCCAGTCAATCTTACAATGGTAGATAGGTATCCGTATATCAGGATTTGCTGGGTGAACAATCATGAAAACATTCTTGTCCGTTTTCCGAATTACAAACGTCGCTTGTTTCTTATCTCGGCATTCTATTGTCAAAGCTGCTGTAACGTCGCATCGATTTGTTATCTCTCCATTAGCAGGGCTACCATTACTTTGTATGTATTGGAAATGATTGGAACTACGAGTGAACGTTATAGGGCCTGTATCCATTCCTGGTTGAGGCGACGGAGGAGGACTCTCAAAATCTATAGAGGAGTTGGAGGAGGTGGTGCTCACCTCATCTGTTTGTGGGGAGTGGCGAGATCGTTCCTCCGTGCGGTATAACTCAGCATAGGCAATTTCTCGTTCAATAGTGTGTTTTGTGTCAATAAGTTTACGCTGTTCCCAAAAGCTTTGTTTTTCCTCCACGGATGAAAATTGACCGAGACAATCAGAACAGAAAGATGCGTCAAGTTCCTCTAGCTCGGTTTTAACTTTCCGGTCTTCTTTTTCGGTGATTGGGGGTTGCGTAAAACCACGATGGCAAATAACACAAGTAGAGGATGGGCGGTGAATCATCTTACCAGTGCATCTCCGACAGAATCCATATTCGTCGGAGCAAAATTGTTCAATACGCCCATGGAAATAGGATTTGCAATCCTTATTACGGCACCTTTTTTTTACGTCGTTAGACCATATTGTTCGGTCGCCAAAATAACAGCGAGACCCACTGGCACATAGCAAAGCACCTTTTTGGCAGTTATTGAAATCAGAATTGGATGCTTTGCAGTATTGACTGATATGGACAGATGGATTCTTCAGTTTGGATCCCAAGATGTCTTCTCTGACTGTAGAAGGATTATCAGTTATGATGAACTTGCCCCTTTTTACATTGGATTCTGAACGATGAACGACATCAGAAAACTTATCTTGGGAGAAGGCATCACTCAGTAACTCCCTAAGACAAAATTTGCTCATATTCGATCGGTAGCGGATATCAAGAACAAAAAGAAGTGCTCTCAGCTCTTTGGTTGTCACGAGTTTAGAGTCTGCGAGCAATGGTATTTGCTCCGATAGAGTTCTTGTGTCGATAATCAGTTGGGGATTTGTGCCTTTTTTCTTTGAGTTCCGACGGGGAAGTTTGATACTGTTCCTTTTAGTGTCAACCGTAGGACGTCTTTTGTGCTTGGGTTTGTGTGTGTCCTGCTTGTTCAAAGAGGAAGGGCCTGAGGAATCGTCTGCAACAAGATTGTGGATAGTCGTTGGAGTAATGTATTTCTCAAGTATAATAGACAGTGACAAGGACACTTGGTAGCAAACCTTATTCACCTGACTAGGTAGTTCCTCTTCAGTATTTGTAGTCAGGGAAGAGAAAGAAAGTCTTTTCATTTCATCAAATAAACATATACTGGAATCAACTTCAGGATGACGAGTTGATAAGAGATATGTTTTACAATCCAACTTTGACCATTGACGTGTGGTTGGGTAGTTGTCCTTGTTTAGAACGTGAACAATGAGAGTCTCTGTGTACTTATTCAGTAAAAGGATATCATTCACAGTACACTTTGGATGGTAGATTGGTAATACCTTCAAACGCCTGGGATACACCGTTACTAAATTCCAAAGAAACCTCGTACCTGCAGAATCCAAATATGTGAAGACCGGAAAATAGATTATGTTCGGACAAAAGGATTTGCCCTCATCATATTCTAATACATAATTAATCTTGTAGGATGGTTTCACAATACCACAACAGATGGCGTTGTGGCAAAAGAAACGGGGTCTAACAGAATTGGGCGGAATACTCTGATGATTGAATAGATCAACAATAACATTCAGAGCGAGCGGTGTCATGATACCTTGTTGGTTGTCGAGTAATCCACGAACGGTAGTTGATAATTGGGGGGCCTCTTGAATGGAAACACTTCGATGGCCAACAAAAAGGTTTTCCAAGCTTTCCTTTATTTTGATCTTTTCTATACCGTAAGACTTGCCGAGTACAACTGAAATAGTGTGTATCATTTTCGCACAATCTTTTTTTTTTAGTGCAGGCTCGGGAACAACAACATTGGGTGCGGATGCGAGTGATTGGGTAGGATTGGAGTCCGGTGCATTAGTGGTCAGTACAGACCTAGGGGTAGAAAGCTTCAGTGGAAATATAGGAGGGGGCAAACTATCGTCTGACTCACTATCAGAAAACACCAAGCGTGATTCAGTAGGAGGTACCAGATTTAGAGACATTGGTTTAGATGGGATTGACGGCGTTTGATTACACTCGTCAAAATCACTTCCCATTATTGCAAGAATGGCACCTTCGGTAGATTGAGACATATGGGATTCATGCGGGTCCAGTAAGGATCGCTGCGTCAAATCTTCTCCTACTGGTTGGGGTAACTTTGGTGACTCATTGTCAATAGAAGGAGTACAATTTTGGTGGGGTTTAATACCAACAAGCGATTTGGCGGCCATTTTGATATCATCTGTATTGGCAGATAAATTGACCAAAGCAACATCAGTCGATTCGGCACACATACGGATTTCATCTAACGTGAGCGAAGGAATAGAACCATCATGGGAAGGAACTGAACACAATTCATTAGATCTGGTACCCATTCGAACATCATCTAACGTTGGTAGGCTCGTTGAAACTGGTGAATTAACAGAACCATACAACCTCCGTGAGAGGGTGTGGGTTCCAGGCTTGTCTGGAGGGGGACATCCATCGCCAGGATTTGACGGTGAGTTTAAATCAGGCTTTTCGGAGAATCGAAAGTCAACGTTGAAAGAAGATAAATCAACATCAAGTAGTGTTGAGGCAAATCTGTCCGTGATACTGTTCAGTGAAAAAGTAAGACATTCTTGGTCCTGAAGTATAATACCACCACCATCCATAGAGTCACCAAAGTTACTTTCATCAAAGAAGAATCGGTCGTATTCGTTGAGCGAAGTTCTGTCGCGCGATCCATTAGACCGACTAGTGGAGTTGGTCTGGAGGGAGAAGGGTTGGAGGTCAAATGGAATAGAATCTGGATTTGGGGAGTAACGGAGTTCTTTGCCTGAAATGCTGACATTATAAATGATGAAATCACCAGGCTTAATATGCGATAGTGGACAAAAGTTAGATGTTGCTCGGTTCGTTAATCCAGTCTGATTGGGGTTGATATTTGTTAGCTTGTCCAATGTTTTGATACCAGACCTGTCCAGATTACCGTCAACGGTGTTTTGATGATGGATATGTTCCCGGTCAATTTTAGTCTGTTTCTTGAGATGATAAGGACGATTGATTTGAGCACCGGAAGTATAAACAGAGGCTCTCCTATTCCGAGGACGACGACTGGAGTTACGGAAAGTTGTTAACTCTCCTTTGGAAGTTATACGTTTTCCTTTGGAATTGGTGGAATCCAAATAGCGAGGTGCGGGCAGCATGTGTATTGGACAATAAAGGTTCTGTGTGTCAATTGTTGTTGGCAAATGCAATTCCAATAACGTAGAAGTGGAAGTGAATGGATCGGACTGCGTACGGGGCGGAATAGCCTCGTTGATGAGCTGACGTGAACATAGGGACAAACAGGACTCGTGGTAAACCAAACCTTCCACCAATCCAGGTACGGGAATAGTCAAAGGTAAAGGCCAATATGGATGTCTTTTGGCAAAGTCAAAAATGATGGGAAAACATGCGCAAATAGAAGACCTCATCTGCATGAATTCAACATGTCGAGTGCAGGAAGTAGTGAAGTTAAGAATATTGCGGGCGGCCATAATATCTTGCTCAAACTCATGCCGGTTTCTATCCGGAAATTTGTAATTCGAACAATGATTCCATTTGAAAACAATTCGATGGGTTGTTGAGTCATCTTCACGCTTCAAAACAACAGAAACACCATCTACTCCGTAATGATTTTCAACAAACGAAGGTTGGGCTTCAGGAACATATGTAACCACATCGGCTTCTTTGCTGTTGAAATGATTTATCATTTGTCCAATGGAAGATAAAGTAGATGATTGTTGAGTAGATTTAGCGGCACATTGAATACCAACCTTCGACATAAGCTTGGAAACTGAATCATTATACAGAGAAGCAAAGGCGACATTGGTCCAGTGAGGAGGTTTTCTACGTTCATTGGAGGCTAGGAGTTGGCCAGCGACAGTTTCGGCTAAATTGGTGCGTTTGAAACCCATGCGGAGCGATCTTTTAGTTGGATCCGATGGAGAAAGTTTCCGGTAACGGAATTTGAGAGCGAAATCTTTTGCAATCAAAGATGAGGCGTTGATCATTGATTGTACAACATGGGAATTGGATTGGAAAAGAGAATGAAGCTCTTTTAAGAAAAAGAATTGCCCGGCAACAATACGGGAATTGGCTTGGTGTATATTTTCGTCAAAGCCCTCACTGTTGGCGAAAACAGTCCAAAGCTTTGGATCATACTTCAAAAGGTACAAAATGACATCGGCACAATGCTTAGTAAGAGGATTGTTGTTGAGATCGAGTAGGGCGGAATATAAACTGATAAGATTTTGGAAGAAGGAATCGCTGGATGTTGAATCGGACAAAGCAAGCATGTATCGAGTAATCGTTTGTTGAGAGGAAGCAACCCAAGTGTTGTAGGATTCGACCCCTTCACTACCACCGGATTTGTAGTTAGTAAATAAACGGTCGTGTTTGGATCTAACAGATCTTGTGAGATGCTGGAGAAACAAGGACACCAAAAAGGAGATTCCAAATTGATGAAAAAAGGCTTCGAATGTAGCTACTAATGGACCTTGGTCGGTGAAAAATGTATACAAGTCAACGGGGGTGCCATGTTTCCAACAACACTGTATAACCCAAGATAATTCAGAAGTCTTTTCCGCAGGAATGATAGCCCACGCAAGAGGTATTGTGTCGCCGTAACTAGTCTTGGTTACAAGAACAAAACATACACCATCATAATTATGTTCTTTGTAATGGAAGCAATCACCGACAAACACTGGAGTAGTTAATTTCCCGAAATATTTCCCAGAAGCGATTGGGGTAGCAACAAAACATCTATAAAACCGATTTTCAGTGTCAGTCTGAAGAATAACAGTTGCTTCAGGATTCTTTAAGGCAAATGCCTGCATCCAGGTTGAGTGGGTGCATGATTGTTGATTGGGTAAAGATTTGAGCATGTATTCAAAACACGCATTTCGAGATCGACGTAGCATCTTTTTAACCTGCCTCGGTTTGGAAGTGGAAGTGAGACCAGATACTAGAAACCAATTATACAGACTTTTTTGGGAAGTGTCATCGGGAGATGGGCTATTCATCATACATTCGGACATAAATTGCTGGAATGGAGGGAAATGAGTTAAATATATTTGTTCCTTTATCGAGGGTAACGTCTGATGGAGACAACAATGTTGATCGAAAGATGGGAAAAGAGTTTTGTCCAACCACCAAAAAGTAGTATCGGAATCCGTCCGGTTCTTCCGAGTCTGGAAAGGTGCATCATGGCTTGAACAGACAACTCTGATCACAAGATCGCAACACACGCACTTAAAAGAACGATTGGTACGGTGGGAGCGGTAGTTTGTTCTATGAAAGGTGGTGATCTTAAATCCCCACCAATTGAAGCAGTATGCTCCGAGAGAGTCGAGCAAATTGTCTGTGGAGGAGGAAAAAACAGGAGGCCGATTGCGGAATTGCTGTAATGACATGGGCGACCATGACTTAACGGGCTTATGATCGGAAGTCGACAAATTGATCATCGGAAACTTTGCTCAATGCAGAAAAGGATAGGTCGGGAAATAGAATGAGTAATAACCGATGTAAAATGAATGAATGATAGGATGTGAATCGGGGAAAAAGTACGGTACAAAGTACAGAAAAATAACGGAGCGACGATGAAGGGGGGGGGGGGGGTGTGAGAAATATAGACTAAAAAAATTTACCGGCTAAAACAGACATTTGACCGAAATTAATGATAGCGATAAAACGTTACAAAAGTAAAATACATGGGTGGAACGAATATAAGCCAGAAAAAATTACTCGTGGAAAAGGAGGAAGGGGAACCTATCACCAGGCTCAAAGGTGAGGATACTACTTTTAAAAACCGACACTGAGGTCCAGCAGAACATAAACAGCAGGTAAAGTACCTACGGTCAGGCCCAGTAGCAATAATCGCCAAATTTTTGACAGGGGACGAGGCCAACGCAAATTTTAAAAACCTATTTTCAGGCTCTTGCCCGATACAGATCTATGGACACTGGCCCGCCAAAATCTGGTTCTGCAAAAATTCAATCTGGGTACAAAGTATTTCGGGAATCACTATTGCGAAGTACCGGTGGAAGAAATTATTACTTCTATTAATTACGGTTCTTCAATTCTGTTCTACCGATACATTAACAGGCAGGGATCTACATTATTTGTGTGAAGTAATAGGTACGAACTCGTACCGGTACGAGTAGCGCACAAAAATTATTACAAGCAGGCACCATTGCAACACTATATCCGGTTCGAAACAAACGAACGGACGAGACCACGACCCAGAGAGACTAGCATAACCGGGATAGTTGACGATCAACAACTCTCTCTGCATCACATCACATCACATCAACATCCGACAGCGCAATACAACACAACACAACACAACCCGTTGGAAGTTGTAAAATGTCTGAAACGAATACATAGATTGCTGCTTCCTTGCAACGAACGAACGAACGAACGAACGAGACTACAGCAAAAACTAAGGCGTCGACATCATCCGACCGATCCGATCGAGAAACGAAAATCGACCGAACCCTCCATCGTTTTTCTTTCGCCATGACCGAGGCCGAGACTTTGGAGTTGTATCCACCCAACGAAGACCGAACAACGGTAACGGTTACCGAAGAATCCTCGGACGGGTCGGACTACCAACTCCAAACACAGAAATGCATCGTTCCTCCAAAAAACCTCATGCCCCATCTCGGTGAGCCAGAGAGAGGGGGATACTGGGCGATCGATGGCGATGCAGCACATCCGCTTGTCAAAGTCAAAGACGAAAACAACGGCAAAGACAATATCAACGACAAAGATAAAGACAATGTCAACGACAAAGACAAAGATAAAGACAATGTCAACGACAAAGACAACGATGCGGAAGCGCAGAGACGCCGGCGATCGGGGCGGAGACACCTCGAACCCACCGTCGAGCCGAGGGGTTGCCCGGAAATGCAAACGCAAATGCAAACTCAAATGCAAATGCAAATGCAAACTCAAATGCAAATTCCAACCACCGGGCCGAACACCGAGACTCGCCGGGTTCCGATCAAAACCTTCGCAGACGGCGAGGGCGAGAACGGTATTGTTGTCCCCGTAAAACACGAGACAGCGACAGAGACCGCCTGTTCTGCCTGGAAGCGGGGAGATTGGTGCTTTCTCTCGCCCTCCGCAAGCGATGCGATCCCCGGCGTCAACACCAAAACCAACACCAACACCCACCGACGCATTGCCGTCGACCGGTACGATCGAAAGAAAACGGCGCGCAAGAGCACAAATACCAATGGCGGGAACCGTAACAATAACAGTAAAAGTAACAGTAACAGTAACAGTAACCACGAGCCAACTGGCCCTCCCCGGAGGAGTGGTCGGAAGCGACAACAACGGCAACAGCAATGGCAACAGGAATGGCAACAACCACAACAAGAAAAACAACGGCAACAGCAGCAGCAGCAGCAACAACAACAAAAACGAAAACGAAAACACCCACGACCAATCCACGCGATCGGCAACCAATCCGCCCCGAATGCGAATGACAACGACAACAAGAATGCGAATGCGAATGCGAATGCGAATGCGAATGCCGGCCACACGGGCAGGGATTCGCTTCGGTCCTGGAAGCGGGGCGACTGGTGTTTTCTCCCGCTTACCGGAAACGGGCGGCATCGGCGGCGGCGGGGCACCGGAGACCGGCATCCACATCCACATCCCTACCAATACGATCGGGGAAGGGCGGCGCGCAAGAGCACCAAACCGAGCGGCCACCTGCCGCCGCAACGGCGAGACCGACACGGACGAAGCAAATTCGTCCCGACACCGACCACCGAGCTAACCGACGAAATGGTGCTGGTGAGGGAACTGATCCGCAGGTCCGCCATTTTCTTGGAAGCCGTGGAGCGCGCCGAGAAGCAGATGTGCGGCTCCGATCGTTATCGCTATCGCTATCGGAACAACGCGAACGCGAACGAGATCGTGGTCGCGGTGTGATGCGATGGGATGCGGTGGGATGGGATGGGATGGGATGCAAAGGAAGAAAGAACGCCAGGCGCTGCGTGCGACACAACAAGAGACAACACGACACGAAACCAAAACACGCTGTACAAGCATACAATTTGCTTGCAGGCATGCACGCACGCACGCACGCACACACATATTCCGAGACGTTTACATAACGATGGCAGCAACGGACGAATGGCGAATATATCGCGATCTACGACGACAATTCAACGAACCCATCGCACACGCACGCATTGCCACTCTTGTTCCTCGAGTCGAGGGAGCCGGGCAGCGGAGGAATCAATCCGCTCCGAACGATATAGAATGGCAAACCAAGCGCCTTGCCGTGCAATGCGATGCGATGCAATGCAATGCAATGCCACACAACAACTCCGTTCGAGAGACTTGTTCCCACGCACTGTTCTCGTGCTCCAGAAGCATTGCTTCTATTTTTGTAACAATCGCACAATACCATCGGTTCGAAGGGGACGAACAAACAAACAAACAATAGGGCCAAACAACTTTAAAATAATTCAGATCTATACCGCACTTGCACTTTCGTATTGTATCAGCTTACCGATCCGAAGGAAGGAATCTCGGTATTGCTATTGCACCATTGTAATGCGGAATGGTTTCGGTTCGAGCCGACACACACGCTCGTTCGTTCGTTCGTTCGTTCGTTTGTTCGTTCGTTCGTTCGTTCATTCATTCGTCTACAGTCTACGGATCGCGTCCGAATCCGGGTGTGGAAGGAATTCCCTGACGGGGTTTCGGTTTCCAACGGGTGTCGTGTCGTGTCGTGTCGTGTCGTCCCGTATTTCGGCAATCGAAACAACTCGCTAGCTCCCCTGGCATACCATACCGTAACTACCCACACCCCACCTCGGGTGTTCTCGTTCGGTCGGTGTGTGTGTGTGTGTGTGTGTTGTGTTGTGTGGCAACGGAGTTTTGTTGTTTTGCGGCAGTAACAGTCACCGTTTTGTTTGGCGTTTCCGAGCCCAAGCATCGTAACAAGTTCGTTGTTACAAAAAGCGTAAGATTTTTTACTAGTATCTTACTCGTACTCGTACTCGTAATCGTACCGTACACGTCGTAACGCAGAAGGTCCTGTTGCATCGAGCCCGTGACAACTTCGTGCCGGAATGTGCACGTTTGCAGATGAAAACCGCGCTCTGGCGAAGACTTTTCATTCGGGGAAATTTTTTAGTGTTGTTATGGTTGTCGAAGCACGAAAAACGTGCCGAGTTGCCGAGTTGCCGAGTTGGACTGGACGTTTCACGACGCTGTGGCTTGAAGGGGGGGAGCATCGTGGCCTCTCTATGTACCGGTACCGGTAGATATTGGTAATAGTTACGAGGTACCATCCGGTAGGTTGGTAGCAAGAATTTACTATCGGCTAGAGTTGAACGCGGGTGTCTTCGTTTTTGAACGAACAAACATACCGGTACGTACGGGATACCGGTAGGTGCCGGTATTACGTACGAGGTCATGGATCTTACTCGTACCGTATTTTCTACCGCATGGGATTAAACGATTCATTTTCCTTCTTGCCGAGCGTGAATCTTTTTTGGCGAACTTTTGCTTCTACCCGATAGGTACCGTACGTACCGTACCGTACGGTACGGTAAGATTACCGGTAAGTGTACATTAGGAAGGAAGTACGAAGTCATTCTTATTTTCGTACGGTACTTCCTAAGAAATGAATAATGAAGCAATGGTATGGGTAAGTACGATAGGTAGTACCGTACGAAGTACGTACTGCTAATACACATACGAGTACTCGCACGTACGTACCCGTACCTCGTACATACTGCATACAAATGTCCTACAATAGGTACGGTACGAGTTTCGTGGCCATAATTTTTACTCGCACTCCGTAATAATTGTCCATCCCCGTGCTGGCAATGCTCGTGACCAGAGTAAGATACCCGGTACCGTACTCGTAATTGCCTCCACGCTCTGGAGGTTGCCCTGTAGTCCTTTCGTACCGTGGATACCGTACGGGTTTGCTTGCCGTGTTCACACCAATTCGGCGACTTTGCAAACTGATTGATTCTTTATTCCGTCGTCTCATTCGGAATCGCAATGCACCATAGCAGTCCGGGCAGGAGACGATCATCGGAACATTATTTCGACAACGGTGAGGATGGAACAAATGTCCCGTGATAGGAAGGAAATGAAAATGCGATGCGATGCGACGCGATGCAATATCGTGGGTCGGAAGAACAGAAATGCTGTATTCCACGGATGTTCATACTGGCTCTCGGGATTGTCGAGCGGCAAGCGGAACGTTCATGGAGTGTTTTTTGCATTTCGAGTTCGAATGCCGTTGTCGGTTGGTTCTAACCGCGTTGTTTTTGTTTCGTTTCCTGCGTTGCAACAACAGAACCCGTGCCAACAACATTATTATACTACGACGAACAAAAAATGGCACCCAAAGACACTTCGATCGAACCTGCGCCGGAGATTCGTCCTGCTGGCGTCGACAATGGGATCCCCTCGATCCGATCCGCTCCGTCGGGCGCCGACAACGACGGCCATGACGATCCGGAGTACAATGACGTCGAGTTGGCTCCGCTCGATTCCAAGCTCGGGAGTTGCGACGAGAAAATTGCCAGGGTCGCCGATCGGCACAAGGACATGAACACCTACGAGTGGTTTTGCTTTCACATGAAAAAGAACGGAAAAGTTCTTTCCGCCTGCGCCTCGTACAGTTTTTGCAGCGTCTCGATGGTCCTGGTCAACAAGAGCCTGGCCTCGAGCTACAACCATCTCTTCGAAGGCGACCTCAATATTTTGCTGGTGGTCTTTCAGGCGATCGTTGCCGTGGTGGCGGTGGAGGGATGCCGGAAACTCAACTGGGTCGAGTATCCCTCCTTTAGCCTGGAGACGGCCAAGCAATGGGCACCCGTCAACATTTTCTTTTGCCTCATGCTATTTACGGGCATGGCGTCACTCCAATACAATTCCGTTCCCATGGTCACCATTTTCAAAAACGTGTCCAACATCACAACCGCGATCGGAGACTATTATTGCTTTGGAAACCAACCGGAACGCTTGGTTTTGATGGCCTTTGGAATCATGCTGGGGGGTGCCATTGCCGCGGCCTGGAACGACATATCCGTCAGTGCCGCGGGTCTGACGTGGATGGCACTGAATTGTTTCTCGTCCTCGGGATACGTCCTGTACATGAAGCACGCGACCGAAAAGGTCAAGCTCTCTAAATTCGGAATGGTATTTTACAACAATGTGCTGTGCGTCTTTTTTTTGCTCCCGGTGGCTACTCTGATGGGCCAGACCCGAACCTTTTCCACCACGCCGGCCATACACACGCCGGACTATGCCCTGAAGAACCTGTTTGCCGGCCTGGTCGGGTTCCTGCTGAACTTTGCGTCGCTGCACTGCGTCGCGGTCTCGGGGCCGACCACCTACGCGACAATTGGCAGCCTCAACAAGGTGCCGGTGGCGATCGTTGGTTTTTATCTCTTTGACAGCGCCATTTCCGCGGAAACGTGGTTTTTTATTGCCGTGAGCATGTGCGGGGGATTCTTCTACTCCTTTGCCAAGCTCCAGTCTTCGTCTTCGCCCCGGAGGGCCCGAACCAAGTAATGGTAGGGAGCGTGACGTGACGTGATGCGACCCCACGCCTCGAGCGTGCGTGCGCGGGTACAAACGAACCGAACCGCATCGCATCGCATTCGAAGTATGGATGATATGAATGGATGGATTTGAGTCGAGTAGAGTTGAGTTGAGTCGAATCCAATGCGTCCAATGGAATTGAAATTCCAGATTGTACGAATGACGAAAAACAAAATGACAACTCCTATCTTCTTGCAGGTTTTGCACGATGTGCCTGCTCTCTGCTTGTACTAATATTCCTTGATAGAACCTTGATAGAATTCTATGTTGAACCAATAACGCGAAAAATTCGGCAACTCGGAAAGTAGAGTCGTACACGGTTTGTCTGCTCCTTGCCTGTAGTATGGTTCTGTACAGAATCGAAACAATCACTGGGGACGAACTTAATTATTCTTCGGTTTGGAGAGACTAGCGCACGATGTGATGAAGAGAATGATCGCTGGGAAGGGTATGGTCGATGGGAAATTCTTCTCTGCATGAAACTCCCGATCGTTGCACTCTTCTGTTGTTTCCGTTAGTTGTGTGCATAGTCCAGCAAGATATAATGCGCTGATATATCATTATATCTAAGAAAATGAGGGTTCACGTAAAGCGACTATCGATGAAAGGATTGCGTTAACAAGACCCGCTGCCATTCTCTTAGACACGTTCTGGCTGTTGCGAAATCCGTAAGGATAAGAAAACTGAAATGGAGTCGTTCGAAAATATTGTGAACTAATTCAGAGTAAAAAAGGAATCGTGCTTAGTTTCATTTACTGATGTATCTTCGCTATTGGTAAGATACTATTATTTCATTCCCCCGACGAAAACGACGTAGTTTTTCGATTTGATTGAATTTTCAGAAAGGCGGAATGACGTGACAGAAGAGGTTAAATTCCCTGGTCTCTGTCGATCGCTGGTCTCATGCTTCAGTCGGGTTGATCCCTCAACAAATAGCATTCGAACGGAAAAGTCGCAACAGAGGGTTGCTTCGCGAGACCTTACATTTATCGTCCACGCTTGAGAGACTTGGCGATTTCACTGTATTCTTGGTACAATCGCTTGCGTCTCTTTTCGGGGAGAGGGTACTTGTACCCGTACGAAGTGTAGTGTCCTGCCAACACATTGATGGAGGTGTAAAGAGTAGAGAAGGAAGGCTTTCCGGCAATCTTGGGGAATCGACGGTAGTAGGAGACGAAGTCAATCATTTCCTTCTTCATGTTCTTTCCGTATTCTTCCATGCGATCGGCACCCTTTCCAAGTGTTGTGGCGACGTACATGTGCTCACGAACCTTGGCAGCATCTTCATCGTATTTCAATGTAAGTCCCCAGTCTTCGGGGAAGGGGTACTGAGTAATTTGGTCGGGAACTTCGACAACAGCGGAGGCGACCTGGGGCATGAGAAGGGTCGATCCGGCAACAACGGCCGCGGTGTTCTTCAAAAAGTCACGACGAGCAGTGGCTGGGGATTCCTGTTGTCCGCATGAACGTATTCGAACAAGAATTACAGAATCGCATATGTTTAGAACAAGGAGAGATAATGCGTGAGAGCAAAAAAGGATGCAAATGTAGCTCGACAATCTACCAAGATTTCACACCAAATGGTATCCACTGTCCAGAGAGCAGAAATTTTCCGCATCGCTTTGCAGTTCCATGTCTTCAGTCTGGACAATCCATCAATCAGTTTTCACAAGGTTCCCTGTGTGCAAATGCCCACTCATGCAATACGCTCCTGATCTTTGCGAAGCTTACCGTTTGTGGAACATTAGGAGAGAAAGCTCCGACAGCGGCAACGGTTGCAGCTGCGATAAGTAGGTGTGCCTTGACCATCTTGGAAATATATTGTACTCAACAGTGTTCGGATTGAATTATGAAGAGAATGTCAACAGGACTCGTTGTTGTCACTAAAGCGGCTTCAAAAGGTTTTCCTTCGATTCGAAGATGTCTTTTTAATGATGATCACTGATGCTGTGTTGGTCATGGATGCGTCAACGACCGCCAAATACAACGACAGATTTTTGACAGCCAATACCAGTACCAAATTAACTAAGATCGCCACTTCAAAGACACATCATCGTGCTGATGGCATGGATACAACTGTTGTCACGATGAACCGTGTGTACGTTACAATCATTGAGAACGCAGAGGCAGCCAACGAGAACCCACTAAAACTCACTGACGTGTGTGTATTGGTTAAGAAAAAAAACAATGGGCCCTCTAATAGAACTAAAATAGTTTTCTACGTTGTTCGACGTACAAAATCAATGTGCCGGTAGAAACATCATCATTGTGATGTACTTTGCAGTAAGATACCCCTAAATGGGTTACGAGTACTACGAGTACGATACGGTATTCTGCTACTGAAAATCAAAAAAATCATTCCGTGAATCGGTTTACGATCCAATCCAATAACTAGTGACTGGACCTGGTCCCTAGTACTAACACATCTGTAGCTGAATCATGAGTAAGCTCTTGAGCAAACAACAAACAGCTGTTTGCAGCATTAAAAGAGCAACCTTGCTCCCCCAGCAAGCTCAAGCTCTTTCCGTTATAACTTGAATTAAACTGATAAGCGCACATTAAATCCTTGCAATATGTTGCAATACAACCATTGTAGAACTTTGAGAACCCAAAGCTTGGGATGCCTTTGCTTTGTCGGCCTTGTTCTTATTATTCTTGCCTTCCCTTGCATTGCTTTGTTGCCTTGCCTTGCCTTGCCTTGCCTTGTTGACTTGGGTGGGCCAAAGTCAATAATTAACTTTGGTATTGTGGGACTCAAACTTGCAATCCACAGAACCCCGGGTCCCTGTGACATGTTATAAATGTGTACTAAAGTGGGATCATCTAGTAGTAGTAATACTGATGAAGCTACAATATCTTAGATGTTTTCATTGATTCTGTTCATATGAGAGGTGGAAAAGACTGTGAAAAAGTTTTGAATCAACTACCTTTCATTATCTTTATGTCAACTGAATAAACCACAACCCTAAATGGATTGGGAACTGACTTGAAATATACTATTACAATTACCGGAAAGCCTTATTTGTAGCAATCAACCCCCATCCCCCCACTCAACCTAGAGGTGAGCAATAGCTTACCCTTTGTTCCCAAAATCAGAATTTTCTCCTCTGACATTGATTGAAGTCAATTGCTCCTCTGACATTAATGGAAGTAAAATGCTGATTACTGCCAAAATGATGATATTTTGTATTCTTGGGTCAGAGTGATTCCTATGTAGGCTTCGTTTTCTCTCTCTGCTGAAGATTTTTTTGGTGGTCTGGTGCAGGACACTTTCTGACTTGCACACTTTATGTTCCTTTGTATTAATAATATAATCCAGATGTTTTCCTACCAAATAAAATACGAGAGGCATAATTGTCTACCATTTTTTTTCCTGCTTTCTACGGAAGCCTGGGAAAACTATGAATACATTTCATAGGCAATTCCATTTTGGTTTCACTATTCATTTGCCTTCATGATTGTCAAAAAGTTTCCAAGGAGTTTAAAACATCAAATTGTCTTTTGTTTTGGTACAATCTCCTTGTTTCCTCTCCTTGATACAAAAATGAAAAAATGTGTGTGGCAAGCACAAAAATTGTGCCACATGCTATCTTGTGCCCTCTCACTAAATTTGACGCCAGTGGAACAAATTTGACTTGTAGTATTCTTGAAAAGCGACTGAAATATTTATATTCTACCTGCCTTTTGAAACACAGCTAAACCCAGGTGTGGAAAAAATGCAATGCGCCTAATGTGATGCGTTAGTACTAGTATTGACAAAAACATAAGCTGAAAAATGGTATCATGTTGGCTTTGGCAATTCCAATATTGATTACAGGTTTAGATGTGTATAAATGCAGAATTACTTTCCCGTAAGCTATGTTAAAAATTTGTTGTACTTTCAAAATCAAGATGGCAAGGCACCAATTGATTGCTTCATGACGCTATGAGAGATAGTAGGACTACCTGAGTTTCAAATTAAACAAAAACAATGAAAACCATCAAATTTTCTTTTGGATGTAATTTACTTAAGTGTAACCAACGTTTTAGGTCATACGTTGAAATGAAGGATGCCACATTTTCTAGCATTCTTTTACATGTGAAACAAAAAACATTTTGGAGGACCATTAGGTTCTAGGTAGAGTATAGCATGAAAGGAGAACATTCAGGTTTTTGGTTGAGTTTGTTGTGTGAAACCTTTAGATTCTAGGTTGAGGTTATTAAGCACAAACCTTGAAGTTGTAATCATTGTAATTATTAGGTTAAGCTTTGTACGGTACCTTCAATGTGATCATCAAAGGAAAGTTTGATCCATATGTCCTAGTACAATTCAGAGCACGTTTTGAAAGCCTGGAAGATAGTGGTTTCAATGTTTCTATGACAAGAAATTGAACCATGATGACACCACTGAAGAATATTGTTCTTGGTAGTATACAAGAAGTAGGCACAATAGTAATACTAGTACCGTACAAGTAGTAGTCCAAGCCTTTAATTTGAACTAGGGAGCCATTTATTACCCCATCTTGTATCTTGATGATATGAGACTTGACTCAATACAGCATTCTAAGATAGAAATCATCCATCTTTCCCAACTAGATTACTATTACTTCACTTTGTTTGTACTATCTGTGCTTGCTTATTTTATAACTGGATCAGGGTTCAGAACTTACCTTACGTACCATGAGAGCACACATTAAAAATGCAACTTAAAATGCAGCAGTACAAAAATCATGTAGAAGTCTACAGTGGTAACACTTGGCAAGCTTTGCACACCTTTTTGTGTAACACCATACTAAGTATTATTAAAAACACCTAAGTACCAACCAAATTAGCTAAACCATTGGAAGGTACTTGCCAAATTAAGAATTATAATCAGAAATACTAACAAATTCCAAAAATTGACCATTCTCTTTCCGTATCAAGAGACAAGAAGATGGAAGTAATCGTGTACACATAATACTAGTATCTATATAACTCACATATTACACTATACTAACATCAATTTAGAAGGGTGATTAATCAAACCCATCCAGGATTACAGCACATGACACTTACATGAAAAAACTTGAACCAAAAACGAAATAAAAACCAAGCTCATCAGCAACAGCAGGGGAGGATCCCCTATCCAACAAGCTACTACTCTCCACTAAAGGTTGAACCAATCAAATCTGCTACTCCTCTCCATCAAACATCAAATCAATCAATCAAACTTGCTAGTACTCCTCTCCATCAAATGCCAAACTGATCAAACATTGAACCAATCAAAGCTGTTCCTACTCCTCCATCAAATCAAACAACATGCTGTTGAATTGTTACTCTGCTCAACAAAGAACCAGAATCCCACCATGGTGCTCATCGGTCCTCATCTTCTTGATCAGCTGAGTGATGGACACCTCACCATAAGCGCGAGTGATCCCCGATTGAGAAGTCTTTTCAAAATCCCAAACAACTTTCCTGCTGGAAATACTTGAACTTGCAAGTTCCTCTCTCTGCTGCAGTGAGCTCCTGTGCTGGCTTCCTCTTTCCTATTCCATTCTGGTACTCATCCCACAAGGCTTGGATCCTCTATGGGCTCATGTACAAGGTTGCAGGTTACTGTCTCTCAGGAAGCCTGGGGTTGCATCCACTACAGCTGGTCCTCTCCCTCCTCCTCCTTGCCCAAGAAATGGATGGCCCGGAGCCATTGTAAGCCCCCGGTAGATCTGGTCCAACAGCCAAACCTGCCTCTTAAGCTCTGCCATCTTTGTAATCTAATGTTTTGTCATCTCTGAAACATGGTTCTGAGTGGTACACATCTTTGCATAAATTGCATTCTTCCACTGCTGTCTATGCCCTCTTGCTGCTGCAGCAATATCACCTTCATTTGCAGGGATCTTGTCCAAGTGCATGGTCCCATCCTCATCCAAAGCAATCACTTGAACCTTTTGAATTGGATTCACTCCACCCCCCTTGAATCTTCCTTCTAGTAGGAGACTGTACCTTTTGAGTATCTGACCCTTGAGTCCAGGGGGGACCATATCGATTGCAGCTCCATCAAAGGAAGTCCAAAGCAAGGGTTTGCAAGGATAGCAGCAACAGTTTGACCAAACTTTCCTCTGATTGCTGGAGCAACAGATGTGCAGAGCCAGTCATTAGTAATTGCACTAGCCTCTTTCTCCTTCCACGAGCAGATACCCTTGTAACAAAGCTTACTAGCTGCATTAATTTCAGGCCAATCCGCTGCACATCCAGACAATTCTCTTGCATGCCTCTAGTTTTCCATCTAGCCCTGAGCTCCTGCCATTTGCGCCATAGCAGTGCCGTACTTTTTAACAGAGTGTTCAGTAATAGGTACAAAGGCTGAATTGTCAATGATAGCCTTCAGTGCCTTCTGATAGGTTACCTTGCAACTGTTTGTTTGCTTGTTGTTGTTGTCTTCTTGCATATCAGTAGCTGAATCAAATGCAGTATCTCCTCCCTCTGCAAAGAGCAACTGGCTCAACCAGCCTGCTGCGCCAGTACTACTAGTAAGCCACACCTTGAGGTAGGAGATGTCAAGCCCAACAAGGAGTACACAGCAGTACCTGTGATCCATTGCTCCCATTGGCAGGAGCTGCAAGAAGGGACAGTCTCATTCTGTTTCAAAAAAGTTTCCACACCTCTGTTTCTGGAGGGTGCGAAATGGGGTACCTAAGTCTAGAGAACGTGCAGTTCTGGGTTGGGGGTGGGTAAAATGCAACCAGGGTTGCATTTTGCGGGTATTGTACCGGTAATTACGAGTAAGATTACCTGGTACACCGGCCGGAATCCTAGTTAATCCTATTCTACCCGTACTGAACCGCCCGGTTGTGCGTTGAAGATTGAGGCATAAGTGAACTTTAGGGAAACACACTTCGAGGTGCAACATGGTGATGAACCGAGTATTTATTCGGAGTCTACACGCGAAACAGAATTGTGCGACGTGGAAAATCTGAAAAACCATACGGAGTACAAAAATACGAGTAGCGTTTCGATCCACTCACATATTCATTGCGCTGGGGAAAGACCCAAAGTTTCTTCCCCGAGAGCATTGCACGGCATTCGGCAATTCAAACTTTGTCGACGAACACTTCGAAAGCAGAGAGCAGCAGCGACAATGAAGTGGTGGTCCCCACCTAAGCAGAGGCAGCTGTGGGGCGAGACAAAGATCTTGCCCAGTGACAATTGGGGACAGATATTCTTTGACCTCTT
This sequence comes from Pseudo-nitzschia multiseries, assembly GCA_037355745.1. NCBI lineage: Eukaryota > Bacillariophyta > Bacillariophyceae > Bacillariales > Bacillariaceae > Pseudo-nitzschia > Pseudo-nitzschia multiseries. The sequence goes on from CM074783.1 coordinate 6,830,606, forward strand.
CTACGTTGGGGGTGCTTACAATCTCGGAAACGTTATCAAGACCTCGGAACAAGACTTTCGATGCATCCTGTATTTTTGTGCAGCCGGATTTCCGTCCATGATGATGTGGTACGACAAACTCTATTTCGATGCAAGATTCACAACTAGACCGGGGCACGATGCCTTCCACAGATTCTTCGAGATTCTTCAGCTTTGCTGTGTAGCGACGGCTCTGTCCCGAATACGGTCGGTCGATATTATGTCTCATCCGTGTACACACAGCGATGTGTTCCAGTTTTCGATCTCCCTATTTCTCAATTCGATGCTTACCATCGGTCGATATATCGAGGTTGTCCAATACGTGATTGGAGATCCGGCCGCACACATGGTCGCGAGAAGAGATATCAAGTGCCGAATAATACCGACGACATTCCTATTGGCAGCTACCGTCGATTCGGGGATTTTGTATTACGGCGGAGCGGGGGACGAGTGTGCCGTGAACGAAAGGCCTATGTGGTTTGTTCTAGCGAGCTGGATGTCATGGGTGATTATCGGGTATTGCGACCATGTCATCTTTGCTCCCAAACGCCAGTGCATTGAAACTTCGGTCCCACTGAATGTCCACTTTTGCATGCACCGCTATGGAGAATGGTTTATGCTCATGTTCGGGGAAAGCATCATGAGCCTACTCATCGTGGAAGGGGACAATGAATCCTTCAACCATTCCGTAAAATTCTACAGCGGCGTTCTTTCGGTGATTTGTCTGGCCCATTTGCATTTTCAGTCCGAGCCCCACCACAACGAAGATCACGCATTGACTCGCAGTAGGCATAGCAACTATCTCTACACAATCCTAGTTCCAGTGTATTCCATGACATTGATTGCTACCGGAATTTGTTACAAAATGTTCCTGTACGATTATGAAAAAGGAAATTATCGCCGGTCGCTTGGAGATAGCAACTACGGGGCGGAATACACGGACACGGATTACAAGGAAAAGAAACAACAATTCACTGCAGATCTGTTTAGTGGGAGCATCGCTACGGTTTTGCTCTGCACCGATTTGAATGCCTTGTTGCATCAAGGAACGGATGCTATCTTGAACCAACTGAAAACGATGCCCAAGTCCCGATTGGCACTGCTGGTCATCTCGAAATATTCGCTGGTATTCTTCTTAGCCGTCATGAGTGCATTTCAGAACGATCCACACTTTATGGCAACATTTGGTTTGGGGGCCATCCTATTCCAGGAATGCTTGCGCCGGTGTTTTCACACCTGGCAGCAAAAGGTTGAGCGAGCGAAATGCGCGGACGACAGCAGCACGGGCAGCAACGAAACCGAGAATACCTGCTTTACCGGATACTCCGCCGATGAGGATTATCAATACGAGATTGAAAGCTTTGCGGATGCCAAATTGGCACTCGCTAAGTTTGAACAACAGCTCATAGTCGAAATGAAGCCATACAAGAACGGCGTTTCCAAACTTCCGGACAAGCTGTCCGACGATGAAGTGAAGCATTCTTACTACGAATTTTGATCAAGCCTTGATCCCCTTCCTTTATTCCAGTTCTACTCGGTCCACAGGACTCGGCATAATCAATAAGGGCACAGTTCGATGCGACTTGTGCAGATGATCGAGATCCATTTATTCTCCATCACCAGTCAATTCTTGAAAGAGAATACGAAATGAACAGCAGCCTCAGCACGGCACACCCTACTGTACGTAGTGTGCATTGATTCTCAAATTAGTGCTCCACACCACCCACACTGAGCAGGAATACGGCACTGCTGTACTTCGCAATATTTTTATTTCTTCTTAGTTCCTAATCTTTAACGTTGTATTATTAGCTGCGATCACGCCATTTCCTTCTTCTGAGCAGGTTCGCTCATAGTGGTGACTTTTGTACCCGGAGCTTTTCCGACTTTCAAAAAAAAATCGGGATGCCCTATTCTAGTTGAGATTAGTAATGAGGAGTCGAAATGCACAACGGTAATTGTGCCGTCGCTTTGTTCCGAGAAACTACTGCACACATCAAGGGATCCGCTGCGTTGCTTTTTCCGAATTGTACAGGAAAATTCAGGACTACTTTACGTTTAGTTATATTCGCAATGTGTTGGTTGGTTGGGCCGAGTTGGGTCGGGTCGCATCGGCTCGATTTGCTTCTCGGTCCCCACTTTGGATACCGTGCCGAACTCGGCACTCAACTCAACTCAACTCAACGCCGCTCGAACAGATAGAGGGAAACAATCCATTCTTCTCCCTTGTCGTATCCCCACAACTCGGCGCAGGCCAAGAAGAAGAGCCTCCAGTTGACGTACCACTCGTATTCCTTTCCGGCACCGTAGGCCTCCGCCAAGACCGGCTTGAGCTCACCGGATTTCCAGCTCTTGTCGAGGTAGTCGAGCCAGCCGTTGCTGGTCTTTTCGTAGTTTTGGCCGTTGACCCGCCAGTGGTTGGCAATCGAGAATTCGTTGGCAAAGTAGAGCAGGAGGTCGTCGCTGGGCATGGTTCCCCCGGTGAAAAAGTTGTCGCTCATCCATCCCTTCTCGAATTCGTAGCAATAGTCCTTGTGGGTGAAGATGTGGACAAAGAGCTTGCCGGTGGGTTTGAGCCACTTGTGGATCTTGTTGAGGAGGATTTCGTAGTTCTTCATGTGTTCGAACATTTCGACCGTCATGACGAGGTCGTTGTCCCGGACGACGTCGAGGGCACCCTTGTCGTCGGCGACGTTGCAGGTAACGATGGTGATGTTCTCCACGTTGTACCCCCGTTGTCGGGCCGTATTGAGGATGTATTCCCGCTGGGAGCTGCTGTTGGAAATTCCGGTGATTTTGGCGTTTGGGTACTGTTGTCGGACACCAATCCGACGGCCAAGACCAGACGGGGGCGCAAGAGAGCAAGAGCAAGAGACAGAGACAGGAACCTAAGGTCAGAAAAAACCACACGAAAACCAATGAATTTTCGGTCGAAACAACAGCTGCTGCTGCTGCTGCTACAGCTGTCGCGAAAACGCCAACACAAAAACACTCACGTTTTCGGCCAGGTGCAATGTCAGGCTCCCCCATCCGCATCCGAGATCGACGATTTTCATGCCGTCCACGACGCCGGCGTGTTCGCAATACTTTTTGAGCATGGCCACCTCGGATTCCTCAAAGGTGCAGTTCGGGGTCGGCCAGAGCCCCGAGCTGTACTTCTTGCGGGGTCCCAGGCACAGGTCGTAGAACTTGGCGGGGACCTCGTAGTGCTGTTCGTTGGCCTCGTCCGTGGCAATGGCAATGGGCATCTTCTTGAGTTTTTGGACGATATCGAGTTTTTTGTCCAGTTCCTGCTTGGCACCCTCGCTGGCCAGAATGTTCAGGTGGTCGCTGCGATGGATGGATGGATGGATGGATTGATGGTTGTTGTTGTTGTTGTTGCGTAAGTGTGGCAACGAGGTGGATCGAAACGAAAGCGGTGATTGGCATGCGTGCGTTCGTGCGAAGCATCGGTGAGAGTCCCATTCCCGGGGCATTCGAAACGATTCCCAACGAACGAGCGAGCGAGCGAGCGACCCATACGGCCAACAAACTAGCTGGCCGTCCGACGCACTCACTCCACTCCACTCCACTCCACTCCACTCACTCGGCAACTAACTACAGAACTCGTTTCAAAACTTACCGAAGCTGGAGACGGATCCCCCACCGAATTACGAAGTCGGGGACCAGTCCCAGGTGGATGAGGGGGATGCAGGCTTCGGACAGGTCCGACAACATGTTCAGGACCCGGCCGGAAATCTTTTGGTAGATCTTGAGGGACGTGACGCACTGGAGCAGGGCGTATCCCAGCACCAGGTGGTGCGGTCGGACATCGTCGTAGCGACCGGACGGTGGGAGGATCGACAGGCTGCGGGCGTAGTCGACGATCTTCATGGTGCTGTCTGTGTGTGCGTCTGTGTGTCTGTGTGTGTGTTGTGTTGTTGGTGTTGTTGTGTGTTGTTGTGTGTTGTTGTATGTGTTGTTGTGTGTGTTGTTGTGTGTGTTGTTGTCGGTGGGTCGCGTACAAACAGGCAGATGGACGATATGATGAATTCGATTCGATTGGATTCGATTGGATTGGATTCGATTGGATTGGATGTGGTCGCTATCGGATGGGAGTTCTAAACACTCCGGAACGGAACGGTTCACGAAACGGATGGGATACGAGTACGAGTAGTAAACCCCTTGTGTTGCGAAATCGAACGGAATGGAAACAGAAGTCAACGAATTGAGAATAGACGGACACTGTTCACCACGGCCCGGCTGGTCATCCATCCGGTTTGCGATGGATCTTTTTGTCCGGTGAGAATAATTCCTATCATTATTTCGTAGGATTTTCGTTCCCTTTTTGCCAACGCATCGCGAAATACGGTATTCAGTGCGAGGTACGAGTACGAGTACCTCGTACCTCGTACCTCGTACGAGGTAAGGAGTGGTAAGATTACTCGCTCAAAACACTCTTGCGCAATTATTGTCCAATCAGAAATCGAATTTTGATGGATCACGTAATGGACCCAATGAACCCTACAATGTACGAGTAGTAATTTTTCCCTCGGTACGTACGTACATACGGCCATACGGTACCGTACGCAGCGCAGGCACACATCTACCATCAATTTCATCAACGCAGCATCAACGGTACGTACTCGTACGAGTAAGTACCGTATGATATTCATAGTTGAGACTTTTTTGAATTTCGACCAATACCGTACGTACGGTACGTACTCGTACTCGTACTCGTAATACAGGTAGAAAATCACACCGTCTGTATTTCAAGACGGTATCATACCGTACGACAATAAAAAATCCCGATTGGCACGGTTTCTGTGTTTCGCTTGTTGTTGGTGAATCGAAATTCACAAACATCAAGTACGAGTACGAATACTCGTAGTCATACCGGTACCGTACTCGTACCGACTTCGATCGAATATCGGAGCCGGGGATACGTAAGATTACCGGTACTCTACTCGTGACAATCGTTACCATTCGACCCACTCATCCAAGAATCGTGGCAATACAGCAGAAAGCTAGAATGAATCAATCCATGCCGGCAGAAGGAGACCCGGCAGCTGTAGTAGTATCTGTATCCATACTACCCACGCACGGAATCGAATCGAACATTAACCCTCCCGGAATGGACATGCCCGACACAACAACAACAACAACAACAACAACATCCGATCCACAACCACCCCCGAGCGAATCTTCGTTCGGTCCCCGGAGGACCGGGAAGAAATCCAGGTATCCAAAAACCAAAAAGCGCGAGCTCCGAGATCTCAAGCAACAACAGCAGCAGCAGCAGCAGCAGCAGCAGCAGGAGGAGGACGAAGCCGAAGACGAACGGCAAAACCCACGACCGACCAAGAAGCGAATGCGATCGCGAAACGCATCCAAGCGGAGCGACGCACTCGATCGATTGCTCCGGTGCGCCGAGGAATGCCTGTTTACCGACTCGATCGTCGTCGAAAACCACGACGAAGTCCTAACCGAGGGATCTAGCGCCAATGTCGATGTCGATGTCGATGTCGATGTCGATGCCAACGATAATCGCCCGGCCACCACGGAGTCCAGCGCGACGCTCATAGTGCGAATCATTTCGGGAGGCAATCGTCCTTCGCAGGAAAGCGCATCGTCGCCGCCAGCCACGACGACGACAACGACGACGACGACAACGACGACAACGACCCCCGAAGGATCCGAGGAATCGCCCGTGCCACTGCCACTGCCACCAATACCCCTGCTGTCCTCCCCCGGACACCGGATCTTTACCCGGAGGACGACCATATTTGTTCGGCCCCTCCTGGTACTGGACCTGAACGGCATCCTCTGCCACCGGTATCGGATCCGAAGACGACCCCCCTCGGGAATCACGGCACAGGATCTCAGGCCCTCGGTGGGGAATATAGCCCAGACCCTCGTCGTGCCACGGTCCGACCTGCGGCGGTTTCTGCGATATCTGGACCAACATTTTTGCCTGGGAATCTGGACGTCGGCCAGGCCCAAAACGGCGCAACTGCTGCTCAAGGCGCTTCTGGCACCGTCGTCGAAGGACGACGATGTCGACGATGGTGCGGATATTCGCAGCCGGTTCTTGTTTGTGTGGAACCAGAAACACTGTAACGCCGTGCGACCAACCGGTTCATCGAACGGGAGCTCCGGGGAGAACATCATCAACAACAGTATCAGCAACAACAACAACAACAACAACAACAACAATCCCGACGACACGATCTACGAAAAACACCTGCCGAAGATCTGGACACGATATCCGCTCTGGTCCGCCGACAACACGCTCCTGATGGACGATTCGCCGGAAAAATGCCCCCTGGCGGTGGCCAACGCCGTCCACCCGCCCCCACTGGACGGCCGCCACACCGGTAGCAGCGACGCCTCTAACGAGGCAACGCAGGAGGCCTTTTTTCGAGCACTGGTGGGGTTCTGGAAGGACAATCCCCACGGATCCGAACCGTGGACGGCAACCGCCAGCGGGACGACGGCGACGGCGACGACGGCGAGCCGGGGGGCTTCGGCGGGAGCGGTGATGCACCGCGAGTATTGCGAGTTTCTGCGAGAGCACGCGAGCGGGCACATGGGATGGCGAGCCCCAACGCCAACCGATGCAACCAACCACATACCACCGGTACCACCCGCCTAGTCCTAGTCCAGTCGGCAGCACGGCACAGAAGAGCAAAGCAGAATGCAGTGCACGGTGACACTGCACTGCACGGCATAGCAAAAGCGGTCACGTATACGCATACGCATACGGTGCTGGGCAAGAAAGTAATTTGCGCCCGGGCAGGCGGAGCAAGCCACGTGAATTTACGCCGGGAAGAAAGCCCCTGCAGTGCATGAATAGTAGCTTTGGGATGGCCTCGATCGTGGGGAAGGATGGCCGTCCACCGCAGTTTGTTGTACCCGAAAGAGTGCGCGCAGACGATTTCGAATTGCGCTCGTTCGTTCGAACATTCCTCGTTCGATAAGCTAGGCAATAGAAGTCGTGCGGGCATTCTAGAATGAATCACTAATGCTTAAAAAGGACAATAGTGGTTCTGTGAACTAGTGGCCTAAATAATTTTACAAAGCATTCTGATGGTACGTGATGGCCTTCGTTCTATTGTACAAAAACGAGAAACAAGCGATCGTTTCGTTCGCTCGCTCGCTCGCTCGCTCGTTCGTTCGTTCGTTCGTTCGTTCGTTTATTCCTCAGTCTTTCCCTCCGCGAAGGGCTCGTCTCGATCCTACCCCAGAGAGTGACGACTCGAAGATTGAGCTCGCTCTCAGCAAGGGAAACTCCCCCTCGCCTTCCACCGGGTCGACGGTGTGGTGCCGATTGGGGAGGCAGTAGTCGAGATCGGTCTCGTCGGTCACCCCGATCCACTCGAGGATTCCGTTCCAGATCGAATCCCAGCTTGTGGTCGGGAGGAACCGACCCCGGTCGTCCACCAGGGGACCCGAGGGGGTCAGGTCGGAGGGATACTCTCCCAGGATTCGGCCACCCCGGACGTCGCCACCCATCACCATGTAATGCCCTCCCCATCCGTGGTCCGTCCCGTCGTTGCTGCAGCGAGCGATTAACAAACGTGTCATCGGCAAACACCATGCATTCGAAATAGGATCTAGAGTGAGAATCAAACGCGGTGGAACCATGCAACAAACAGTCATTCTTTCGCAAACATTTGTCGGTGCCAGACCGTACGCTAAGTGTACGTACCTGTTAGGAGTCAATGTTCGTCCAAAATCCGATGATATTACCACGGCAACATCGTCCCAGAATCCATCGGACTTGGCCTGTTCCACAAAAAGTTTGAGACCGTAATTCAGGGCACGAAGCTGCTTGCGCAATCCGTCTTTCATCTCATTGTGGTGATCCCAGCTTCCAAGTTCCGTGAAGAAAATATCCCGGTCGTTCTTGCGAAGATCCTTTTTCTGGATGACCTTGGCAATGGTGGACCATTTATCCCAGTGCTCTCGTTCGAGTTTTCCTTGACTTGAGTATTGGTTGCTCTTCCAAACGGATTCGTCCAATTCCGCCTGATCAAAAATCGACTGGTAGGCCTCTGCCTCGTCAATGCCCGTCGTGAATTGCTGCGACCAGGTTTCACCAAAAATACCGCTGAAGGCATCAACCTTACCGTTCAAGATTCTGGCATATTTCTTAATGTCGAAATCCGACTCGATTTCTGGGCGCATTGCGAAGCTTTGATACCCACGTCGGCCAATTACCGTTGTGGGAGGGGATTTTCCGTGAACACCTTCTATTGCTATGGAAGGATTGTCGATGGAAATCGTGTTGACAACATAGCCATTCTTCGACAGTGCATCTTTTGCTCGTCCCGTGACGCCAGTCCCTGCCATCTTGTCGTATGGATCAACCTTGGCAGTTTCGTGCTGCATCATGTTATGGGCAAACAGCTGACTGCGTGTCAGCTCGTGGTAATTATGCTTTGTCATCTGTATCAATAGAAAGTTTTGAAACATAGATGTGAGTTCAATATTCGACTTTTTCGACTGCGAATACGGAGTATGAGAAATGGAGCCGTTATTGCATTATCACTTACACCTGGATTGTTTATGATACCTGCATTTGCAAAGAATGCCAAGTCGCCGGCGTCATACAATTCCTTTACAACCTCGAGCTCGTCGTGGATTGCGAATTGACTACATGGCTGGTTAGATGCTGTTGCGTCGATTGTCAAGTCAAATTCACCTGCCGATTCCTTGAAAGCAAGTGGTCCACGCTGTTCTAAATACTGATCGTGGACAGATTTTCCCTCGGAATTCGTAGCACTGCACGTTTTCGGAACAAGTACGTTGAATGAATCATATCCTCCAGGAAGCATGACAAAAATTACAGCTTTGTATGAATTTGTTTTTGACTCCGGAAGGAGTGGAAGGGAGCGGGTTTGACCAATTACGTGGCCAAGATTGGTAGTATGAAACTCAGGAGAAGCGACAATAAGCTGTTGTGCATTGATAGTTGCTTCTTTTGAGGATTTGCCGTTTGCGACGGTTTCTTCGAAGGCATCTTCAATAACCTTGCGCTTGTCATCATCTAAACGTCCGCTGGTTAGAAGCGTTGCGAGATCTGCTACAATCTCTGTAGATTTAGTCAAACCATTGCTTCCTGGATCATAGGTACTTTCACCATTATTTGGAGTCGTGGCACCAATGCTGCAGGTAGAGGGTTGCACAGAACCGAATCCTCCATAACAGGAGGTGGCTCCATACTTCAGGTAGCTAATTATGGTGTTCGTCATTTGAACACTTGTGACTCCTGAAAGTACTTGAGACTCAGGAGAGCTCATTCCTGCATTACTTACCCGCCCTTTTAAAGTAGAAAATGAAAAGAATGAAATGAATGAGAAAGAAATGTCACGCGCCGTCGACATTTTGTGCCATGGTTAATCATTGTAGTATACTGACCTGCAGGCTGGTATTCTGAATTGAAAAAGGAGAAAACACTAGGTAGCTTATGGCTTTGTTGACCAATGAGTCCCTGCAAGTCAGATTCTACTGTCAAAAGAGGATGGTTCTTTGCTGCCTTGAATTCCAGTGATCTAAGAACTTTCACTAACTTGAGGTAGGGCTCCTGGATTGATCCACTGGTAGATACAATCAGTGAAGAAAATGAGTTGCGACGAAAATATTTAGTTGGGGGGTGCGGGTGTATCTTTTTGTCTACAGACTCCTTTTTCGAAGTACTTACTGTGTAGGATCAGCGTCCAGAATTGGATCAATGACTTCGTTGTCGAGTAAAATAGCTGCTGTTGTCGCCTTGAGGCAACCGTATTGACCGCTACCAATCTGCAATCCAGTAGAACGATGTTGATAGATGCCATGTCGAAAAGCTGCTGAAATCGTTTCGACAAATCTTGGAGATGGGTTGGATTCCCCAAATCGCTGTGCTAGTCGAATTGCTAAGAAGGGCGCCATGTTCTTGTGAAAGAAAGTATGTTGGAGAGTAGCATCGATTTCATATCTTGCATCCCGGATAGTCGGATCTGACAATGTGTAAAATGCAACGGGGTTTCGGAATTTTAATGAACTGTTTCCAAGATGCACTTCATTTTTCGTATTTTTCCTGTAATGAATCTGGCCGTGAGAATCTGTTATTTTGAAAACTGTTTCTGTAGTGAGTTCCCCGCCGGGATATATCGAGATGCCTTCCAAACCTATAACAGGCTGAAAATTTTCGTTTTGCGTAAATGAACCAATAGTTGCGGCGGACAAGACTGTATCTGCAGAGCGTAAATCCTCACGATCGACAAATGCTAACGTTTCTTGGGTTGATATGGGACAAATGCATTTGTTATCGCTTCCATTTTCACATCCCATGTCTACGCATTTACTCATTCTTCGAATCGACAAATCGTTCTCATTGGTAAGCCAGTCTACACGGAAAAACATTTCAGTATCATTTCCGACCATTCTGTGTGTGCGAACACCTTCAATTTGCGGTTTGTGAATCACGGCAATCTTTCCTTCTTGATTTATCTTCGCTGTCAAATGACATCCCAACGACGACCAGTAATATGTCCCAAGATTGTCACAACCTCCATTCTGTTTACAGTCGTTCTCTGATGCAACAGGGTTTTCACAAACCTGCATTGCTGCAGAGTCAACGCATCTTTTCTGTGCTGAATCCATTGTCACTCGTTCCCCAGAAAATACTTCTTCTCTGAACATGGTATTTGTTGACGTGTCAGGATTTTCACAGCAGGCCGTAGATGCAGCTAAAGTTGCTGGATCGCCACACATAGCGTGTCCTATCTCACCACTTCGCCTTCGAATTGATCGCGCATTATCGTAGAATACGTGGTTGACACACGGTGGACGGGTATATTCGAACCAAATGCCAGAGCCTGCTCCAAGTTCGAATGTACGGAGCTCTTGTACTATGCACTCCACGCCAAAGCATTCAATATCAGAATCGAGGACTACCTTCATCGAAGGTGTACAACGTCCCCCCTCTTCCTCATTACAAAGTTTGAATTTCAAAATGGATGATTCATCCAGCGAAATTCGTATAGGGTCACTCCCTAACCATTCATCTGGGTCATTCAGTAGCTGTGGGTTTGGGCTCGACCCAATGAATCTAAACGTGGCGCCCTTTTTTAGGAAGTGCCGAGTAGGAATATCCTTGCAAAGGGGATAGCCGTCACCAACGTATTTATTGTCCATACCAAGCTGCAGAAAAAAAGGTGCAACCACAATTAGGAAGGAGCAGAATAGAGAACTCAAAAGGTATGTAATACGTCCTTTCCAAACGTACCTTTGGAAAGTAGTCTTTGTTTTCCAAAATTATCCGCAATGGATCAATTTCGTTCTCCTCGTTATGCGTACGTCCACCATCTTCAATGTTCCCTCGTATTCCTTGCTTTTTGAATCCTACAAATACCTTGGCATATTCAGATATATCGTGATTTTTGTATGTTCTAAATTCGTGGCCACGTATGTCTGTTTCAATTGTCCCGTCGTCGTTGAGCTTGTAGAGACCTATTGAAAATAGTTGCAACAGCTCCCGTGCGTAATTCTGTAGCAAGCATGATTGAATGCAAATCACAAATTGGTTATTGAGATGGGTTCAATTTTTGAAAGCCAACAACGATGCGTTCAACCAAAAACTTACCTCATCTGCGTGGTGAAGCTTATTAAGTTTTGTCCAAGCAAGTCCCGTTGAAACTCCGTTATTGTATGTAAGCATTTCTGCCATTAATGGTGAAAAAGTTACCTCTTTCAGGATATCGAAATAGTTTCCAAAAGCGTTTCTCACTAAAGTGAAAATACATTTATCGGATAAACAGAGAAATAATCACATTCGGAAAACTATGAGGATCTTTTTCTGGATATTCGGGGATAAAAATAGTTTCATACAATAAAAGTAGAACAGCGAAATGAGAAATAAGCTTACCAAAGATGTCGTAATAGGTTACGAAGCTTTCGGTTTGGAAATCCGATAGAAGCGAATCTGGAGAAATAACCAGTATCTGCGATAGTGCCCATGCCATTCGTTGTCGGAGTTGATCTTCACCGCTTAGTGCAATTTCTAACCAGACCGTCTCCCTCTGTCCTTCCAAACTTTTGAGTGGCAATGTCCTGTTGTACTTTGTGAGAAGGTCAAAGCTTCCACGACCGAGACTTCCCGTATCAGTGGGATGCGTGTTCGCAACTTCGTAGGGGCTGCCGCAAACAATTGTAGGACCGGAAGGGCGCGCTTCTGCATCCATTGACGAACACGCATTCTTAGACAACACGCAATGATCTTCGTTGAGGTATGTTCTTGGTGCATTTGCACAACGCACGTGCATCCGATCCTCTGGGGTGTTAACAGTTTTTTTCCATAGCGGATTGCCCTCCATCTATGAGCGGTTCCTCGAGTCCGTTGTGTAGGAGTCGAAACGATGGTGTGTGAATCCAAAATTCGCCTCCAATCAACGCAATCGTTACTTCTTCTGGAGCCCCCGCTGTTCCATCCGAGCAACGTTCATCTAAGATGTCCGAAGAAAGTTGCACGATTTGCGTACTCCCTTCAAAGAAATTCGTCATCGTTGGAATTGTCTGCTGGATATCAACCCTTACCAACGATTCTACCAAGCCAAGGTGTTGCTCGTCTAGTTTAACGATCGGATTTCCGAAAACTCCATCGAACAAAGCATCGTAACACGTGAAATTGACCTTTATACCAACATGACTGCCAATAGCTGGCTCAGGAGCAATGGAACAAATTTCGTAGCTTGTACGGTAATGGATTGATAAACAATGCAATAAAATGGTAAAACCGCGCATGTGAGAACGACGTAGCATTTTCAATGAACAAAGCAGCAGGCATTGTCGGAAACGGAATGTCACATGACGAGTGACCGAAATCTTAGCCGTACCTTCCATCGGGCACCACTAATTTGTTAGTGGAGCTGATACGCCGCTTGACTCGTCCTGGAATAACCGATCGAACATGGCCTCCCACCGACAAAACTTTATAATTTCGATTTACTGAGCTTGAGGAAATGGTTAGATACCGTCCAATATCTTTGGGAACAAAGACAAAACTTCGGTACCGAGCCCCTTGCTGGCACGGACCAAAGTCGAGGGTTCCCATCCCAGTTGTTTCGGAGTGGAAATTGTTGGCCCGTTCACGAAAGAATTGCCTGTGCGAAGTGATTGGGATCTGCATCTGATTCTGTATCCATCGCGCATGGTTACTCCCATCGGCGACAAAAGAATTAATTTCAGATGTGGTAGCTCCAAATGTGGTTCGCTCCAAGAATCGGGCGGCTTCGTCTCGCTTTCCGAGGGAGTATTCGTAAGTTTTCAATGCGTATTTTCGTCCTGCCGGCAGAGGGGCGAGGACAACAAGGCAGTCGCCATTACTATCGTCGGCGCAAGAACGAGGCACGATATTGGTCGTAGCATAGTAACGACCTCGATAGAGTTCCCACCCTTGTCCGTTGTAGGATCTTCCGATGGGTTTCAATCCCAAATCGCCCTCAACAGAGACTTCGACAAGAGTGCATAACATTCCCGCAGGACTGTTTTGCAACAAAACCCTGTGGTATCCACCAACGCTGTTGTCGGGAATCATCCCGGGAAAATCTATCTCCAAAGGATCCCCCGGTGCTGGACAAAAATATACGCTCAAGTCGGCCTCTCTATTTGTTCTGCTGTAATCGTCTGTGACTTCGGTGTCGGAGAGGAAAACGTTGTTTCCATAGTATTCGTCGTCTATTAGAATGTCGTCTCCTACCCTATCGGGCAGAATCAGATCGTCGTATTCTCTGTTCTCGTCTGAAGCTTGATCATCGCCCGCAATGGAATGCCAATCTATATCATCGTTGCCATCACTTCCATACTCGAGATTCTTGTTCCTGACCAATCTGATCGAAACGCAAGCAACCGAGGCGATGACAACGAAGATACTCGATATAATGCCTATCAAAATAACTTGATTTCTCCTTCTATTTTTCGGATTCGTAGTCCCCTGAAATTGCTGCTGTTTATTGATTATAATTTCTTTCGGATAAGGGATTTCTACACTTTCATCGTATTCGTCACAGATCATTTTGCGTTTCGGTCTGTTCTTCGGATTGTTCTGGTGGATACGATTCAATGCCGATGTTTGATGCGATCTCGAGATGTGATCCTTCGATGCAGGGTGCTTTGAAATTTCTCCACCACCAAAGGATGCCTCCACTGATTGTGTCGGATGTCAGTGGCACCGATGGAACTGCGTTCCTGGATTGCTTTTCCTTGACATGACTCATATCCAAGTGGGAATGGACTTCCCGAATCGAAACGGGGAATCGTCAACGGTCGCTTAACATTCCTGTCTTCCATGGCGATAAATCTTCTATCGTCTGGACTAGAAGGCTCTTGTTGATTTGTGCCGGATCGACAAATTTCTTTGGAATTTGCCGAAAAAGGTTTCTTGTAAACAACGTTCAATCGAGAACAGAATGCTTCGGCACGACAATTAAATCTAGCTTACGGTACTCGTAAATCTTACTCGTAATTAGGAAAGATCGAATCCGATTGGAATGAGCCGCTCAATAAAACTGTTGGTAATCACCGCATGCGAGCGTGCCCGTAGACTAGCAGAGTGCCCGTAGACTAACAGAATACTCATGATACATACTTATCGTATCTGCAGACGCGGGAATGAAAGCCTGGTGAGAATCGTGGTTGATGGAATAAGGAATCCTCTCACAATATCACCGGCCGTTCAATACTGACCGCACATCGTATCCACTACTGGAATCCAACCACTGGAATCCAACCAATTACCATGCTCACCCAACACCTGGATATTCCGGGTGAGCTCATAGTCTAATTACTTGTATCTAACCAATAGGGTTGATTGCACTCTTTAAGGTTTCGTAATACTTAATTTATTACTTATTCAACATACAAGTAATTAGACTAACGGGAGTTGACACACAGTGATTTCCTGAGTCAACGTGAAGCCACCATAGCGCTCCAATCTAACAACACCTAGTACACCACACGTCGAGTCGATATCACATCCTCCGAGTGGTGACCCACTGCTGTCGTAGTCGATACAATCCTCCAGCACATCAATCATGGACCAACTCGGTGCATCAAAGGGATCGACCCCGAACCCAACTTCCAATCAACAGCAGCAAATTGGTGGAAGATCCCGGAATCGAAACCGAAGAGGAAACAACAGCACCAACACCACCAGCGGCAGCACTTCCATCTCCAATGGAGAGCGAAGATTCACCGGTCTCGACCAGGACGAGCTGAAGGGAATCATTGTGGATGGCTCCAAGTCCACCCAATATGACAAACTCTATGAGGGGTTAAAGATTGCTGGTGGAAAGAAGAACTCCAAGGTGAAGACCACTCTCATCAACCTGACACCGCTTACTGAGGACGACTTCCTCCCTCCCATGCCCAGCCCAGCGGACTACACGGTCCTGGGAACAAGGGGGGAGGAGGTAATTGACCCGGACAAGAAGCGGCTCCTTGAGGAGCTGTGGATCAAGAAGGGAGAGAGATCAGCCAAGAAGTATGATCAATACGTCGAGGACCTAAAAAGCTTGTTCTCCACTACAGAGGGACAGCTTAGCCCCGAGGTGAAGCAACACCTTAAAACGAATGAGTCGTGGGCGACCGTTGAGGATGCACAAGACACCATCAGCATGCTCAAGCTACTCAGGGAATACTGTTACCGAGACAGCGCAACTAAGGTGCACCCAATGGTGGACGTGGCAAACAAGATCTACAGGTTCTTCTCGTGTAAGCAAGATGCCAACAAAAGTGCAGCTACATATGCCGAGGAGGTCAAGGCAAGATTTGATGTCATGACCTCTGCAGGAATCTCTATCAGATCCGAGGCTATGATCTCACTTGCTCTTAAGAAAATCTACCCAGGAACAACCTACAACGACTACATTAAGATGGACGACCCAAGCAAAACCAAGGTGAACACACTAATGGATGAGATGCTTTTGTCTGTAGTGATTGTGAATGGATGTAACACCAAGACCCACCGGAACCTATCCGGCGTCCTCAAGGACAACTACAGCCTGGGATCGGATGTGTACCCCACCTCACAACCCAAAGCTCTCGAGTTGATGAACCAATACAAAGCAATTCGATCTGCGGGACAGACCAACAACTCAGGAGGCCGCGGGTCGACCGGATCTTCCAACACCAATACCAATAACAATGGAGACAAGAAAGACAATAGTCCCACCACAACGAACGAAACAGCGCTTACGAGCAATGGTGTTCCCGCGGGCGGATCGAAGATAGCTGAAGCCCACCAAATTCTCATGGCTGGGATTGAAGATGGGGCATTCGACGATGAACTGTGCTTCGTGCAACTCAGTACCACCATCTCCACACACCAGCCTGCCCCGGCGAAACCCAGGAGTGTGGGGGCCAGTACTGTCATTACCGGGAACAGCGTGTTGAACCACCACATCAGCCGTGAGTTGGAGCACATGTTCTCGCAATCGAATGGGAACATAGACCCATATTGGATCCTGCTCGACAGCCAAGCCACCTGCAACTGCGTTAGCAACCCATCGCTGCTCCGTAATATCCGCATCCACCCAGAAGGCCGCAAAGTCCGAATACACTGCAATGCAGGTGTCGTGGTTGTGGACATGATTGGGGACCTTCCAGGGTTTGGCACTGTCTGGTACCAGGAAGGCGGAATGGCCAACATCCTGTCCCTCAGCTCAGTGTCAGATCAGTATCGCATCACTCTAGATACCGCAATCACCCAGTCCTTCTTTGTCCACAAGCCTGACGGCACTACCCGTCGGTTTGATCGATCATCGAATGGGTTGTACTACTGCGACCTCAGAGAGACAGATGGTACCATCCTCGCCATTACATCTGTGGAGGGGCAAAAGAAACTGTACTCAGATTTAGATGTGCGACGCGCTACCAAGGCCCGCAAGTTGCAGGACTCCATGGGGTTCCCCAGCATCAAGGACTACCTCAAGATTATTGACAATAACTTACTCCTAAACTGTCCAGTCACTCGACGGGACATCAAAATAGCCGAAGATATCTTTGGCCCCAACACCAATGTGATCAAGGGCAAAGCTGTCCGACAGCAGCCCACACATGTTCGCGAAGATGTGGATCCCATACCAACGGACATCCTGTTGCGATACAAGTCTGTGGCTCTCAGCATCGACATCTTCACGGTCAATGGGATCAAGTTCTTCAGGAGTGTGTCCCGACATCTGTACTTCCGGACTGTTCGGGCCATCGAGGACTCATCCCAGGCCACCATCCTCCAGACACTCGCAGCCATCATCGGCATCTATGCGGCACGAGGGCTAGTTGTAACAGTAGTGTCAGGAGACAATGAGTTCAACTGCCTTGAGGAACCTCTGCTATCCAGGGACCCACCGGTTCGCTTTGAAGGAGTGGGTCGAAACCAACATGAGCCATATGTGGAACGCGATAATCGAACATGCAAGGAACGGATCCGGTGCATGTTTGCATCGGTTCCATTCAAGCGGCTACCCCGACGGATTACTATTGATATGGTGTCTGCCGCCATCTTCTGGCTGAACAACTGGTGCAACCGGGTAGGGGCGTCCGACACCATTTCCCCCCGACAAATGATGACAGGGGTTCGCCTGGACGCAGCGAGGCACTGTAAGTTTCAATTTGGGGACTACGTCCTTGCACACGATGACACCAGTGACAACACAATGAACCCACGTGCCCGGGATGCTATCTACTTACGGCCAACCGGAGACCGGAGTGGCGCCATGTACCTCTTTGACCTCCACACTGCTCGGCGTATTAGGCGACGAACTGCGACCGGAGCTCACATTACGAATACAATCATTGAGCGAGTGGAAGCCATTGCGGCTGAGCAAAACGCTCCTATTGGCATACTGTTTGGAGATAGGAATGCACACACAACAATTCTCGACCTAGATACCGAGTCAGTAGGGTCTGATGATGATGCCTCCGACTGCTCTTTTGCGCCAAGTGAGATACACCCAGAGGAAGATACCGCCTCGGTCGAGGCTTTGGACCCCGAGGAACTCAATGACCTACAGCAAGACCAAGCGCAGTACGCGGATGCTCCTGATGTTGCGGTCAACAATCACCATGGTGAGCTTCTTGAGTTACAACAAGCTCCCTTTGAAGAAGTACAAGAACAAGCTCCTCACGAAGGAATGCCAGTAGCTCCTACAGTGAGTGATGTGGATGGAGAAGCTGATCTGAGCACTTCGGAACACAACGAATCGTGCGAGGATGACGGGTCCGTTGAGCCGGCCGAGGCAGAAATCACGACTGGTTTTGCCTCTCAACCCGAAAACAATGCTGACGGGGCCAGCCTGGCGAGCGCGTGCAGCGCCGATCATGAGCCGGACGATCGTATGGAGAACCCAACCGGTGACACCACTCACGACTCCCCCAACACAGCGACTCATAATACAACAGATCATGATTCAGAAAACAATCCATATATCGATACATCTAACAACGATGGAATCGACCATGGCACTGAACCTCTCCCTCGCATGACCCTCCGACCACGGGTCACACGTGGGCACAACAAGTATGGCCCGAGCGAGGGGTACCAGTCCGACGTCCACCATCGAAGTCTCGCCACCGTGCACACGAATGTATTTCAAGGGGGGTTTCGACGGGCAGTAGGGAAGCTGGAAGCTGACCAAGATAAGTACATGTTAATATCCAATGCCATAGCAACTTACAACAATATCGACGCCTCGTTAGTAACCAAACAGTACGGTGTCAAGGCTGGACTGAAGCTGTTCGGCACAGCCGGCGTCGAGGCAGTCATGGCTGAACTTGCACAATTACACAATCGGAAGGTTGTACACCCTGTCCACATTAAAGACATGACCCGCGAGGAGGTTACACGGGCCCTCCCATACCTGATGTTCTTGAAACGGAAGCGCTGTGGGAAGATCAAAGCACGAGGTTGTGCTGATGGTCGCTCCCAACGCGATTTTATCTCCCGAGAGGACACATACTCACCCACTGTCTCCCTCCATGGTCTCATGCTAACTTGTCTCATCGACGCAATTGAGGGTCGTGATGTTGCCACTGCAGACATTCCAGGGGCGTTCCTTCAAACCCCCATGCCGGAAGGAGAGGTTGTCCACATACGATTTGATGGGCCAATGGCAGAACTGCTGCGCCGGATCGATCCTGCTCTCTACGACAAGTACATCCTGCGAAAACGGCGGGGTGGACAAGTTCTCTACACCCAAGCTGACAAGGCTATTTATGGCACCCTCCGGGCTGCCCTTTTGTTCTGGGAGAAATTATCAGGTCAGTTGACCACATGGGGGTTCGAACTCAACCCCTACGACACATGCACCGCTAACAAGCTTATCGATGGATCACAGTGCACCATTGTGTGGCATGTGGACGACCTCAAGATATCCCACAAGGATCCCGAAGTGGTGACCACAGTGTTGGACGATCTTAACAGGGTATTCGGGGTGGAAACCCCCCTCACAGTGACCAGAGGTCGAATACATGACTACGTTGGCATGACCATCGACTACAGTGAACCCGGGAAGGTCAAGTTCAGCATGTTTGACTATCTCGAAGGGATCATACACGACCTCCCAGAGGAACTTATTGAGGGCAGAGTTATCCCAACACCCGCGTCGGACCACCTATTCAAGGTGAACGCTGAGGGGGACAAGCTAAACCTCACCGACGCTGAGGCCTTTCACAAACACGTGGCACAGCTCCTGTTTGCTAGCAAGTGGGCTCGACCCGACGTGCAGACATCCATTGCATTCCTATGCACTCGAGTGTCCAGTCCAGATTTGGATGACTGGAAGAAGCTCCGGAGAGTGTTGGGATACATTCGGGACACTATCTTCCTCCCATTGGTGCTGGGATGGGACAACACCGGAAATGCCTATTGGTATGTCGATGCATCATTTGCAGTACACTCTGACATGAAGAGCCACACCGGCGCTATGCTTACATTTGGGCAAGGGGCCGTGCTGGGTCTGTCCACCAAGCAAAAGCTTAACACCAAAAGCTCAACCGAAGCCGAATTGGTTGGTGTGGATGACTCGATGCCATACAACCTATGGTGCTATTACTACCTCCAGTGGCAAGGATATGCCGCACAAACCGAACACAGACTCGGAGCTAACAATATACTCAATCAGGACAACACGAGCGCGATGAAACTGGAGATGAATGGCAAATCCTCCAGCACCAAAAGAACCAGGCACATTAACATCCGGTATTTCCTCATCACTGACAGGGTGAAGAAGGGTGAGATCACCATAGAGTACTGCCCAACCGGTGACATGATTGCCGACTACTTCACCAAGCCATTACAAGGGTCATTGTTCCGTAAATTCCGAAATGTTATTATGGGCGTAACGGACGCAGAATATCTACAATACAAGCTTCAGTATGAAGAGGCACGCAAGCAGCGCTTTTTGTAGTGTCTCTTCACCCATACCAGATTCCTGGCATTGGCAAGGAGAAGGAGTGTGTTGGTAATCACCGCATGCGAGCGTGCCCGTAGACTAGCAGAGTGCCCGTAGACTAACAGAATACTCATGATACATACTTATCGTATCTGCAGACGCGGGAATGAAAGCCTGGTGAGAATCGTGGTTGATGGAATAAGGAATCCTCTCACAATATCACCGGCCGTTCAATACTGACCGCACATCGTATCCACTACTGGAATCCAACCACTGGAATCCAACCAATTACCATGCTCACCCAACACCTGGATATTCCGGGTGAGCTCATAGTTTAATTACTTGTATCTAACCAATAGGGTTGATTGCACTCTTTAAGGTTTCGTAATACTTAATTTATTACTTATTCAACAAAAACAGTCCTCGGAGTAGCAGCATTTCAGTCGTTTTGCCAGTCATCATACAAGGATGCAAAAACTCTCAAGTCCCGGTTCTTCGGATCCAACAAATTTGTGGGGCTTTTCAAAGCGAAAAACGTCACTAAAAAATAATGATACGAATGCCTGTAATAGTAATGGTGGTAAGTCTTACTCCTCGGTTTCTGGTACAACTGTTATTACTACTGGACCACACAGCCCAACTAGAAGGCAGGAAGTGATCGGACTACTATGAGTAGTACTAGCCACAGTGGTATGGAAAGGGGAGTTGGCCGTGGAGTGGATCACAAAACCCTCTCAGAGAGCCAGCGGATTACTAGTAGTAGTAGTAGCCGCAGTGATACAGGGACAACAAGCAGGGACAAGAGTGCTGATGATAACAGAGTTGGTCAGCTGTCTGCCAAACAGCAAATGCTCCTCGAGAAGAACATCATAGTAGTTCATGCTGGCTGTTGTTCTCAAGCCAGAAATTATCAAGTACCTGAGGACAAGAAGGAGGAGAAAAGAAGTCTTCAAGGAATGCAAAGTCCCACCAAGTGAGAACACTGTACAAAAGATTGTTCTTAAAATTGAAAAATCATGATGTATTAAAATGGAATAACAATACCTAAAAATTTGAATATCTCTGGGGCGTGTTGCTTGTTGGAGTGGAACTGGTGTGAGCGGAACAAATCACTACGAGTTGGCACACCAAGAACACTCAAACTTTGACCAGAAAAAACTGCTAGTAAGGTAAGCATCACCATGCAAAAAGCTTCCCGTTTTGCATGCAAATATTTTTGTTTGCTCAATTCTTGCTGTCTCTATCTGCCAGGAGAGGAGGAGCTTAAAGAAAGAAAATAGAAAGGAGTGACAAGGACAAAGGGAGCAAGCAGAGTTCAGCCCGATTGATCATGAAATGGATCCAAACAGTGAAATTTACAAATTAATGGAGGAGATTTACGTCACTAGTACATAGTAGTATAGAATCAATCCTCCTGTAACAACAAGAAGTTCTTGTTGTGTGCAAAACTGCATTGCAGATTTTGTTTCCAGCACTTTAAAAACTGTTGCAACTTGCTGCTCTTACACCTTGCAAAATTTTATATTCCCCTGAGCCCACGTTAAGTGGTGGCTTCTTTCCAAACCTCTCTCCATTTCACTTAGCAAAGGATATGCTGCAATCTGCATTTGGTATTATTATTGTAGCACCAGCATGGCTCGTGTGGGAGAGCACGTGCACTCGTTAAATTGCTGCCTAAGTTTAAAAAAATAAAAGGGACTCACGGGTTTAAAACAGACTCAATGAGCGCGAAAAAGGTGCAAAGGAGGGGATGGTACTTCAGTAACTTTGTTGGTACTTTATTAATTTCCAAAATATGCCGTATAATTGCTACACAATTTCTAGTAGTGTTTTCTGCTCTGACAATGGCATGATACTAAAGTAATTTCGAAAATATGCCCTAGAATTCCTACACAAATACTAGTAGTGTTTTCTGCTCTGATAATGGATTGATATTTTGGCAATTTCAAATTACTCCGTATGAGTGGTATGTAGTAGTACTATAGGTAGAAGTGGTACGTGATTTTCTAGTAGTAGTGTTACTCGGTGCCTCTGTAGCTACCGTACGGTAGCATAATTTTCTGTTGTCATTTCCAGTCGTATTCTGAGCACTATTCACCTAGCACTCTTTTTGATACTCCCAGAACAGACTAATACACAACAGACTACTAGGGACCAGGGTATCTTACCAAAAAAAGCTAGAATTAGTCTGTAGACCTATTTCTTGCTAGAGAGCACACCATGATGAATATTGAGGATGTTGGGCCCAAAGTCTGGACGCTGGAATGTACACCGTATGGTATTTTTGTTGGTGTATTTTTCGACTGTCAACAATACGGTCATCCTGTAATAAATGAAGCAGCACTTGTAGCTTGGATGCTGTGGATACACCAGTCCCCTAGATTGGAGCAGCGCAGGACTTGTAGTTCAGACACAGCAAATACGCCAATTCCCCAGCAAAACAGAGCAGCGCTTATAGATTCATGAGTAGAAGCAACCGGGGCAGGAAGAGGAAGGTCAAACGGGCGCGCTTCTTCTTCCTCTTACCACCATTCTTGTAGAGATGCGGCTCCTCCTCACTCATACCGCTGGCGCTGCTTGTAGGGACGGGGATCATACTTTTCAAGCAGACGAGGTGAACCTATGATAAAGCTGCTGTGGATCTATAATAATGGTATAGCCCTGTACTCTTCTAATGTAACACAAATTAAATTCATGTACGAAAAAGAGTAACCCACGCAGCAAGGGCATAATATGGTAAACCTAGGCTTTCAATGTAGACTTCGAGGCTGCTAACAATTATCGTTGGGTTGTTGTTGCTGCTGTTGCTGTTGTTGCATCGCTAGATGACCGAGTCCGAAGATCTAGAGCTGGAGCAGAAAATTGATTCTGGGAAGCTGGAGCCTTGCTCTTTCAAGGTGGTACAGTTCAAGCCATGGTTGTTGAAAGGAGCTATTCCCATGGTCAAAAGAAAAAAGAAGCAGGCAGTGTCGTGAGATAGGAATAAAGAAATAATGATGACAATGCACTGACAGCTCCAAATCAAATCTCCCCCCCCCAACAATTAAGAGCCGACAGTCACTTACAGTGCTTGTTGTTGCTATTCCCATGGTCAAACAAGCAAAAAGAAGAAGAAGCAGTGTTGTGAGTGATAGGAATAAACAAATGACTGTTGACGACGGCGACAGCGACGACAACGATGACGATGAATCAAATCAAATCAAATCAAATTGAAACACCATCTCCCCCTCCCAGTAACCAAATGATAGGCAATGACTTACAGTCGTGTGATAGAATGGGTTTCTTGTTGTTGTAATAGGATAAGAAGCAGCAAAAAATGTATATTCCCATGGTCGAGGGAGGGAGGGGGGGTTTGCTTCTGCAAATTGCTTTTGCAAAGTGGTTGATTTTGAAATAATGAATTACAATGAGAAAAAAACAGCAATAAATCAAGGTTGTACTAACAGGGATTCTACTAGATTCTACACAATGTCAAGGGAT
The DNA here is from genome assembly GCA_037355745.1 of Pseudo-nitzschia multiseries. Lineage (NCBI taxonomy): Eukaryota > Bacillariophyta > Bacillariophyceae > Bacillariales > Bacillariaceae > Pseudo-nitzschia > Pseudo-nitzschia multiseries. Next base: position 6,854,512 of record CM074783.1, read on the forward strand.
CAAACAATGGAATCCCTGTTGCGACTGCTGCTGCTGCTGCTGTTGCTAATCCCGGGAGTTAGTTCCATCTTTGCCATATGCATTGCTCAACACCCGGAGTTGGTACGTGACAAACACTTAAACATACTAAGTTACCTATGGTAACAGCCTTAAAAATACTTTTGACTGGTAATAATGATCCAGGATGTAGTAGGGATTCTACTAGATCCTACTGTACGGGGAAGCCACCAAAAAGGTTTGAAAATCCAGGACGTAGTAGGGATTCTACAAGATCCTACATAGTGGTGTCAAGGAATCAATTGCCTGCCTTGTGTTGAGCAACTCAAAAAGTTTTTTAGGATATTTTCACTTACTTGCTCAACACACGGAGTTGTGTGTGAAAATATCAAAAAATACTTTTTGAGTTGCTCAACATGGAGTCGGAAAAATTACTTTAGAACCAAAAGTGGTACTTTAGTTATTATTGAAAGTGGTACTAAAGTATTTTTTCACACATACAACACGTGGCACTGTGGGGAGAGCAGGTTTAGCAGAAGCTCCCCCCTCCTTCCCTTTGTGCTCTCCCTTACGACCATGGTATTACATACCTACCCCCCCCCCCCCCCCCCCCCCCCCCCACACACACATCCCTCCTTGCTCTCCTCCTCGTAGTATGAGGGGGGAAGGGGGGAGTTTTCTTAAGGCTGCTCCCTTTTCTGAGGGCCCCGCCCAAGGAAAAGGGAGAATACAGCCTAAAGACCCCCAAGACCCCCCCCCCCCCCCCGATACTAGTACTCTGAGTCGTTTGGTTGGCATGAATCAACCCCTATCTAAAGAGAAATTCTCGGCGCGCGGGCCTCGAATTTTTCTTTAGAGAGGGGTTGTTGACAGACACGTGCCAACCAAAACGGAGGAGCAGGGGTACGGTAGTTACATAATGATATAGAAATCACGACCTGGTTAATTACCCGGTTGGTGTGAAGTGCCTTGTCATGAGTATCAGGGTGGGTTATCTTACCCGAATGTTTCGGAATCTGCCGTAATTACAACACGTAATCTTACGTTGCCAAGACTTTTTGGTCTTGTTCTGGTCGCGGTGTCACATGGTCACATATGCCTTGATACTTTGACGCGACGAGGAGTGATCAAAAATACCCAAAGTGGGGGGCAGGTTGTTTTTTGTCGCGGTGAAATAAAGAAGTACGGAGTACATCAATAAGGATCATTATGTCATTCTCAACAGAAACTTTATTGGCAGATTTTTTCTTCGGAGATAAAAAATATTCCCCCAAAAAGATTCTAAACGTACATTCACATCGACAACATCGTCTAAATACTTATGTCAGCCAGCCAGCCAGCCTTAAGAAAATTCACAGCATTATGTGGTTGAAAGTTCCACAAAAACGTGCTTTTCGGGTCTCGCCGAAGAAAGTCATACATACGGTACTTATTTACCACTCGGAAGATAGCGCTACCATATCGGTACATACGAGTACCGGTACGATTACGAGTACCGTACTGTCACCGTGTTCTGTTCGCACCTCGGAGGTCGGTTCTCCAGATTCAATATTTCGTAGATTTTCGAATTTCTGTCATCTACACATTCGTATTGGTACCTATTTCACCTTTTTCAACTCGAAGTGATAGTAATTTACGGTATTAATTACTCGTAACAACGCTCCCTGTTTGACGCAACGATTACAATCGCGGAGAGTCAACTCAGTATAGCATAGAATCACGCAACAAAACGCATCAAAACGCAACAAAACGCAACAAAACGCAACAAAACAAAACAAAACAAACCACAACGAAACAAAACAAAAGATAACGAAACACAGCACAGCACAGCACAGCACAACACAGCACAGCATTCGTTGTCTACAGTAGAAACAATCGCCAACAATGTATGTGACTCGAAGATTTCAACCTCTCTATTGTTTTTGCGTGTTAGCTTTGCTGATTGGCAGCATCGCCGCCCAAACTTCAAGCCCAACTACCACACCGAGTGCATCTCCAAGTCAGACACCGAGTGCGTCTCCAAGCGAGACACCGAGTGTGACACCGAGTGCGTCTCCAAGTCAGACACCGAGTATGATGCCGAGTATGATGCCGAGTGTGATGCCGAGTATGATGCCGAGTGTGATGCCGAGTATGATGCCGAGTGCGTATCCAAGTCAGACACCGAGTGCTATGCCGAGTGCTATGCCGAGTGTTGCTACACTCGCACCGACCTTTTTCCCGACCCGAAAACCGACCGTTTTCCCCACCGGACGCCCCACGGGCGTCCCGACCAAGAACCCGACGGGAAAACCAACCTTCAGCCCGACACAGAATCCGACCCGCAAGCCGACCCTGCGCCCGACACCCGCTCCCACCGTAGCGCCGACCAAGGCGCCCACGGCCAAACCGACCTTGAGTCCGACGTTCAAACCAACGTATCTCCCCACCCAGAATCCCACGGCCGTCCCGACCCGGATGCCAACCAACGGCCCCACCGCACTCCCCACCCTCAATCCCACGGCGACCCCGACACAGATGCCCACGGAACGGCCAACCGGGACCCCGACCACGAGGATCCCGACGGCACCGAGCGAGTCGCCGACGATCGCTCCCGTGGTTCCCACCGACCCGCCGGTGCCGCCGGAACCGACGCTCCCCCCCTTTTTCACCCCTCCGTCGCTTCCTCCGATTCCGGCACCCTCCGCGGTCGTGGTCGTGCCACCGGTGATCATCGAACCGGGAATCACGTCCGTGCCGATCGTCGACCCCAACTCTCCGACGTCCCCCCCCTCCAAGCTCCGGTTGCAGGACCTGATTCTGGGACCGTCCCCGCAGGTTAAAAGGGAAGAGAATGCACCGCTACCCACACCGGCAGCACGTAAGTCAGTCACTCAGTCGGTCACTCAGTCACTCAGTCGGTCGGTCGCAACAACCAAAGCTAACCAAACGAAACCTAACGATTGCTCACACCACACGCACACGCACACACAACTCTTTCTTTCTTTCATTTGTCTGTCTGTCGCGTTTGTTGTTGTTGTTGTTGTTGTTGTTGTCACCATCTTCTGTTGTTGCACGCAGTGAGTAAGTGACACGAAGACGACAGACAACAGAGTGCAACACTCCCCTTTTCGAGCTGCATCGAATTCGAGCCGAGCCGGCAGAAAGAAAGAAAGAAAGAAACAGCCGGTCAATATGCAATGCACTTTACATACATACATACATACATACATACGCGTTTTTTTTGCTGTTTGCATTTGTGCTTCGTCTCGTCTCGTCTAGTTGGAGACGATTCTCACGACATGCTTCTTATTTCTTTTGTTGTATCACAATCACTGCGGTCTTCTTTGTCTTTCGTGTGTACCAACAATCCTCCCTGTTTTCATCACGATTCCAACTACAGGATGTAAGTACAGTCGAAGCATGCACTGCACGCTGCACTGCACTGCACTACAATACAATACAGACATGCCAACACCAACGGGCATGTACCGTATACGATGTACCGCAAACGCAGACCAAACTCTTCTCACATCCTGCCTTCGCTTTTGTCTTGCTCGACTCGTCTCGACTCGACTCGTCTTGTTGTGTTGTGTTGTTCCTGGTGTTGTAGATGTCGCCACAAACGTCCAGCGCCCCACACTCACCTCCAATGGACCCCTTCGAAGAGAACGACGTGAGTAATGTAATGCAACGGTCCATCCATTCATCCATCCATCCAGTATCGGACGTCGTCGTGGACGTCAACAATCAATTCGATTCGATTCTATGTAACACAATCAGGTGTTGGACGTCTTCCTGATCGTCCCTAGTCATTGTTGTTTCGCGAATGATTGCTGCGAGGGCCGCGGCGTTCGTTCGTTCTGATATATACATACATATATATATATATATTTCATAAAAAGTTAAACATGTTCCTATTAGATGATACAGTAGTACACTAATTACACTATTCTAGAACGATTGATAATATTATGTTACCGCATTTTACATTATAGTACAGTGAACAAACTTCTAGCGCCAGCTAACCAGTCGCTTCGCTTCTCTCCTATTTGGGTTGCAACACGGGGCATCGAATCGACGGGATACCCGTACGATACGGAACTACTACGATACTATGATACTCCCTTGGGCTACTACGAGTACTATACTCGTACTCGTACTCGTACTATACTGCAGTGTCTGCTCTGTGCAGGCCGAACCCGAACTTCGTTGGTTGGGTGGATGACACGACACGACACGACACGACATGGCACGACGTTCGCAAAGGAAAAACAAAACAACAACGCTAGAGACAACAATAATCACGGCGACATGACATGACACGGCATGGCATTGATTTGGTGGAACCTACCGTAATTACGGTGCGGGGTTCCCTGCCATTCCAGATCGATTTCAGGGAAACGAACGGAACGAATATCGACATCGTACCGGTATCGTACCGTATGATTCCTGACATGTCCAAAAGGATCCCGTGAAATCTTACTGGGCCTGGCCCAGTGTCGGTACGAGAAAGAGTATGATACTCGTAAGTAAATCTTACTCATACCGCTACGAGTATCGTGCTCGTAGGTACCGGTACGTACTCGTACTGTAATGGTAAGATACAGAGTTTAGTGGACGAATACACGTACCGGTACGTACGATATTTTCAATACCGTAGTTTTTTGCTTCCACGATTAAAACTTCTTGTGATTTTTTCTAATATTGTCACGCACGTGTACGGTACGAACCCAAATCTTAACCGCAGTAAAAGATCACTAATACATTTGGACATTCTGAATGCCCATTCGTACCGGTAACTAATGACTGTCATGACCCTTGACACGCGAAGTCATGAACCACAATGAGTGATTCCCGGCAGTTCTAAACGAATGATTTATTCACTTTGTACGGTACATAGATATATTAACTATTGAATATAATTTGGCAGTCGGGGTTGCATCGACTGCCAAATTGTTATTACCTGAATAAAAACAGAATAAACTCGAACGGAATCACTAAAATCAAAAAATCCAATCTTTTTGTCACCCAACACACGAATCAATCATGTGTGCACCTCTTCACACCTCTTTTGCTGGGCACGCTTGCATGCTATTTTTGGTGATCATCGCCAATTTTGCTGAGCTGAAAAATAGCAAAGAAAGTCCGGAAAGAAACAGCAAACAGCAACAGTACAAGTACCGGTACGACTTGTCATCTCTCCAGCACATTAGACAGGGCACCACCGATGTCCTCCTACACCACTAGTACTGTTGCTGCTGTTGTCGCGCTTGCTAGATTATTAGTAGACAATTCCTCGGACAACAATGAATCGATTTCGATTCGATTTGGCTGCTCGTCACATAAAAAAGAAGAAGTAGAAATACCACCAGTAGCAATACCATCGATCATAACAATCAACATGCCCACGACTGGAGGCAGGAAAGCCACTACACCAAGCCCGAGTTGGAGAGCATATTTGCTGCCATTAGAGCTTTCATGCCAGTTTCAAATGACGACTGGGATGATGTCAGAGCCCTACATGCTCAGAAGTATCCTGGAAGGGATGTTCTTTCCATTCGCAACAAATTCCATCAATTGTACTGGAAGAAAGCCCCTACTGGCAATCCAAACATGAGATGGGACATTAAGGAGGCAAAGGAACTCTTCTGGCTGATAGGCGTTAAATCAGAAATTACAGGAGGAGAAGATAGGTATGATGCCAACAGAGAAGAGCTTACTCCTCCTCCTGCTGCTGCTGTTGCAACTCAACCGGTACCACTTCTACTTGGTCAACCAACACAACCTGAACAAGTCACTCAGCAGTCAGAAGTAGCAACAGAGCTGCTGATGCCCACCAGTACCATTACTACTAGCAAGACAAAGAGACACTACAATTGCAAGGGAGATGACAAATTCAAGGTGATGATTGCTGAAGTATTGAAGCTTCAGCAGAAGCAAATGAATGATGCACAGAGAAGACAGGACAGGGCAGATGAAGAGAGGAAGGTGATATTGCAGGCACTCCTTGCTCAACTTACTAATGGCGGCGGCCTTAGCGCCGGTCGCGGTCGCGCCGTTGGTATTACTCCACAGGTTACTACTCTGCAGGTTACTACTCCCCAAGTTACTAATGCTGCTGAAGGGGGGAAGCTCAAAAGAAAGGTGAACAGTCTCCAGCATCGCAACTACAGTGATGACAGTGACAGCAGCAGTGACGATGATTTGTTGACGTCAATTAATTAGGAATCAAATCGATCGATTAGTTAGTTAGGAATCAAATCGGTTGATTAGTTAGAAATCAAATCGATCAATTACTTGAATCAATCAATCCATTAGTTAGTTAGTTACTCTGTAGTCAGTAAAAATAAACGAATCAATTATTAGTTAAACTCAACAACACTACCGATGTTCCTCCAGACAGAAACTTAGGCTACCACAAAGGCAATACTAGAAAAACTCTATTGCAACACATTAAAAGAGGGATCCAAAACCACTAGAGGTGCGCTGGAGCAAAATTATTTGAACGTGTTGTCGACTGGTCGATCGGACGTGATACAAGTAATCAATCGATTCACCAACGTGCTCTAAACACGACTAACTACTGCAATCTAATTCGTAACACTAATTCGTACTACTATCGATTATCAATCGATTCAACTCTAAAATACATTGTTTGCGGTTTCAGTTGATACCAAATTGTACAAGAAGAAGGCATACAACCTGAAACCTTCAGTCTGACTCATGTAGGTCTTGAGTATGGTGTTGATTCCAACCTTAGCTGTCTGGAAGTTGTACAACAACACGACAAGCTTCAGAATGATCCTCCTGTCTCCCGTTTCTTCCAGCAACATGTTATCTTTGAGTCGAGGGAGCCCACCTTGGATCTGTCTCATCCCCCATTCAGACATCTGTCTAACACTAGTTGCTTGTCTGTTCACTGTCATAGCCTTGCAAACGGCGCGTTGTTTCAATGCTCTGGCCTCTTCGATAGGTGTACCCTCAGGTATTTCTACAGGAGCTGTCGTAGGGTCGTATTGACTACTTCTAAGAAGATAGTTGTTTGCAGATAACTCAAACGCCAAATTGACAACAACCTTTGCCTTGTACAGCTCATACATAAGCTCCATCTTTTCATAGAGCCCATAGTCAGCCTGAGTACTATCATGCCAAGACCCAGGAGCATTCAAGACACAAGCGCCGATCCTCGCATCAGGGCAGAAAAGAAAGACACTATTCACATATGTAGCACAAGTCCAACCATTATAGTATTGGTTCTGTTTGTTCCAGTCACCAGACTGTTGGAGATGCAGTTTAAGCCCATCACAAGCACCTCACACTCTGTGTGGACCAAGTGCTGGATACTTAGCAGCAATAGCATCGATGTATTGTTGCGTCTCTTCTTCATTTGGCAAGCAAGCTTTTGCAGTAGGATGGTCTTGTAATGCACAAAGAAGGAGCTTTTGTCCAAATTTCAGCCATCTGTACATAGGAGAAGCCTTATTTCCAAATGCTACAGCAACTGCTCTTGCTGATGATCCTCTGGTTTGGAACCAGAATAATATAAGAGCAAGAAGACATCCGGTTGCATCAAACTCTCGATGACGGCTATAATTATGCTTAAACTTTCGGATCGATCCAGTCTTTTCATCATACATGTATTGATTGTAGAAAGGCTGAAACAAATCTAGGAGCTCCCTGAATACTACGTGGTAGACTCCACAGCAATTCAAAAGGGCTTGATCATTGCCGGATCAATAGAGATACATGAAAGCAGATTGGCTGTATCTCTTAATTGCTATCCTAGGAGTTCTACAATCCCTTCTTTTCTTATCTTCCTTGCCAAGCAGTGGATTGTTGTAATCGGGGGTCAAGTAGTTATCATAGTAGTCTCCAATTAGTGCTAGTAACTCCAGGGCCATGTTGATTATGGATTATAAAAGAAAGAGGAGTGTTTCGCGAAAGAGTGTTTGGCGAAAGAGTGGTGGTGTTTTACGAAAGAGTGTGGTTTCTTCTTGCTGGAGAGCAATGTGAGTGTTTTAGCAACGATAGCTAGTACCTACTAGTAACTCGTATCAGCAAAGCCAATCGTAATTGTACGGCACATGAAATTCTGAAATTTTCAACTGCCGGCCTGCCGGCCAAAATAGGCGGATAGTGATTAAACAGACAGTTACTGTTTCTTATTTAAAGATTCCAAGTTCCAAATCTGTCAGTTCATAAAAATATTTATCGGTTGGGTGCACCAAAAAATTTATTCATCCATTCACTCGCGAATTTATTTTTATTACTTTGGTCTTTTATTAGTTTAGAACTGCTGGGAATCACTCAATAACTTACTCGTGCGGTATGTACAGTACCCAGAGCAGTGACACGTGGCCCGTAGCAGCATCTTCTAAATGCACCGATTGGGTGATTCCCGAAATACTTTTATGTACTACATAAACACGAAATTTTCTACTTAACCAGTCTTAATGTTACAAATCATAGTCGACGTGAGCTCACGTCGACTATGATTTGTAACCGTTACACTTTTTATACCGGAATTCGTGACTGCAGTGATTGAATCCACATGTTCTTTTGCCTACTTGTCTATACTTCCACATGTTTTGCGTGCCTCTGCTTGTTTATACTTATGCATACGAAGAATTCCACATATATTCCAAAATGAGATTCCACATTCCAAAATGAGATTTATGCACTTTCCCGCCAAAAAAAGTATGTACGAAATTTTCATTCCCGAAATACTAAAAACAGAAGTTTATGTACGTTACAAAAAAGTATTTCGGGAATCACCCATTGGTTGTTGCTGAAAACAGAAGAAAGTTTGTTTTGTGTGCAGCTTCCGGATCGACCTTCAGCTTCCGAATTCCGAGTGTGTTGCTTTGTCACTCCGCCGCTCCTGCAGAACAAAACGTGTAAATGACAGTTTTATCTTCCTCCGTAATTCCCGGATCGAAAATATGAGGATACCTACCGTACCGTACCGTACGGTACAGGATACACGCTCGTCAATCAACATCAATCAACATAGTCCTAACATACATAGTATCGTACGTACGGCCCAGTAACTGGTATGAAAAAGTAAGAAGAAGAAGAACTTTGACGTCGAATTTAATCAGTTCCAAAGTTGGCAGGTCGTGTCGTGCACCTGTCTCGCAGTTTCGATTTTCGAATTTGCGGAGTGTCCAACTGCTACGAGTACTCGTACGTACCGGTACGAGTAAGAAGATACTTATCGTACCGTACCGTACCGTACCGTACCACACAACAAAACAAAAGAAAACAAAACGAACAAACCATTCATACCGTACATTAATTCATTCGTGGAGCAGAGCAATCCAATGAAAAAATACAAGTAATAATGAAGCAGCACCGAGAACGCAGCAACGAGAAGAATAGCAACGAATCCGCTGTTGCGCCGACACTGTACGGCAGCACGACCGTGGCGAGAGACCTCAAGGTGGATCCCTCCGCACCTCCCGCGTTCCAGGACGAAGCAACAGCAACAGCAACAGCAACAGCAACCGCCACGACGGCCTTTGCCTTTGCCACTCGGATCGAGGAGGCGGCCGCGGATCCACGGAACTACCGAGCCCCGGCCTTTCAAAAGCTCCGGCGGGACGACGACGTGGAGATCGGCGATGGCAATGGCAATGGCAATGGCAATGATAATCGCAACAACGAGGACGACGAAAAGGTGTGCCGGATTTGCTTGGAAGAAGACAGCCCGGAAACCATGATTGCTCCCTGTCGCTGCAAGGGCACGAGCCGTTGGGTCCACCGCGAGTGCCTCGACGAGTGGCGGACGAACGAGCGCGACCGCGCCTTTTCCAAGTGCACGGAGTGTCGCTTTGAGTACTACCTCCAGCCCGTGTACCAAGACGAAGGCGAGGACGAAGACGATAACAACGGATGCGGCAACAATAACCCCGCGTGCGGACCAGGTTGCAACCGGGAGCAACGCCGCCGGTGCCACTTTTGTGGAATGGTCTCCCGGGATGTCTGTGCCGGGGTGGTGTTGCAACAACTCATCGTTGGAATGCTGGGAGGCATCCTGTGGCTGTGCGATCCCGACCTGGGACCGCTGCTGCTCTATTACGGACTCGGATGGTTCGTCTTTTTGATCGGTTTGGGTCTGTACGGATTGATCGTCCTCTGCGCCAATCGATGCAACCTGAAACGAGCGATTCCCCGGGTCGGGCCGCCCTCGGAAGCGGAAGCCGAAGCCGAGGCCGAGGCTGAACCCACCAGCGACGAACTACCCCGTGACGACTACCAGACCGGTTGGAACAGGGACGGGAACCACTACTACTACGGCTACCCTTCGCAGTCCCCTACACACGGGTATCACTACACCCGGTGCGACGATGATGATGACTACGACCATTCACGCTCACGCTATTCAAGCCATCCACCCCGGCATCGAGATTGCAGATACACAGAACAGCCATCCGTTCAGTTTTATCGCAGGGCTCGACGCCGCCACAGGTACTATCGCCGACGTCATTGGTACGACAACGACGACGATGACTACTACCACCGCTACCGCTACCCCTACTACTACGGTCCGACCTATTATCCCATGTACGTCTACCCGACCGGAAACCATTGCTGCTGTTGTTGTTGTTGCTGCGATTCCCACGGACCACCCGTGAACGTCGATTCCGTTGGCGGGAGCGGATGCTGCGACTGCGATCTCGGCGGTTGCCTCGGAGTCTTTCACCGCCACGCCTCCAGTGCCAGCTTGGGGGGCTTCGGCGGCTCTAGCGGCAGCAGCAACAGCAGCAACCGCAACAACAACAGCAACCGCAACAGCAACAGCAACAGCGACCACCACCAATTCCGAGAGGTGATCCTGGCCGTCCTCTTGGTGGTTGCCATCGTGCTGGCCGTGATTGGCTTCTTTGTGGGAGTCGTCGTCGTCGTCATTGCGGCGCAGCGCATTGTCGCGCGGCACGTCCACCTGCTCCAGAAGCGCCAGCTGGTCCGGGAATTCCGGGTGCTGGACCTGCAGGAGTACGACCTGGACGCGCCCACCGCAACAGCACCGACGGAGGACGAGGTTGTTTCCGGTTCCGGCGGAGCTGGCGTTGGCGTTAACGTTGGCGTTAACGTGAAGCACCCCCCTCCCTCGGCACCCGTCCTGGAGGTTAACGACGCCGTGTACCTGCAAAACCTGGGGCTGATGGATCGCCGGTAAAGCAAACAGAATCGAATCGATCCATCGGCAATGGCATGGCATGGCATGGGATCCATCCATCCATCCTCCTTCACCCACTGTCCGTGCCGTGCCCGCCACTGTGTTTGTCGTTTGTGCGGTTGGTAGGCACCGTAGGTAGGAAGGAACTGGACGCTGCACTGCACTGCACACTGCACTGCACACTCCACTGTTGCCCACGGAAATCGGGGCCGAGCGCAAAACCGACCGACCGTTCTCCCGCTTGGGGTCTCGTTGTCGCTCTTGCTTTGCTCTCACGAACGAAGGCACCTGCAACCGAGCCCGCGGAACAGGAATCGTCCGTCGAACGACCTCGGTTCGCATCGTGCTGTACGAGCTCCACGAGCTTGCCGTGCCAACACACTCCGACGTTGCGCTGTGCTGTGCTGTGCTGTGTTGCACTGCCCAGTTGGACCGTTCCACAATTTTGCCGAGTACTATGAATGCCATACAGTTCCAAAACTCTGTCATTCCAAAACCATTTTTGCTGTTGTCATTACGTGTACGTGTATTTCAATAAGTGGTAACAAAGATTTCATTGCATTATTTTCATTGTCTACTACTTCGTATAAGTTTTTATATTCCAAAACAGGTCTTCGTTGTAGTAGTAGTTGTTGTTGTATTCAATACGCGTTCAACGTGCTGATCGTCAACTAGTATACCCAACGATGGGGATGATGTCAATCTTTTTGCTCGGTTAACTAGAAGAAGCCATATGTTGTCATTCTCCCCTTTTCACACAGAGCTCCTGCCCATCCTGAGATCTGGATGCATCAATCTTCTTTCTATCATCATCTATGGATGCAGTACAAGAAGTACGGTAAGAGTAAAGAGTCCTTTTTCTTCTGGCCGTATTGTACCGTACCGGTATAAGTACCGTACGGTGTACCGGTAGTACGGACTTCACTCGCAAATTGCTCGATGGTGTCCCTTTCGACTCCAATTAGTCAAAGAGGATATTTTTGGTTTTGGCGCGAAAAACTGAGTCACTGTTAAGATCTTCGAGTGCAAAAAATCCGCATGAATGAATGAATCTGCTGCCCGTAATTACGGTGTAACAGTAACAGCGCCCAGCGAACTCTACCCTAAACAAACTGATCGCCTCCCTGCGGCAGGATACAACAAAGGAAACAAGAGTCCCGTGCTTTTGTTTGGTCCGACTACAACAACCCATTGCATCTATTTCCCCCCGCTTCATCATGTCCGACGTATCCGCAACCGCGCCCACCGGCAACCGGCAGATAATCCGTGCGCTTGTCCTCGTCGCCGTGCTGGGAGGATGCACCTGGAGCGCGTCGTTGTCCGGCAGCAGCACCGCCGGGGAAGGAGGCGGCAGCAGCCACTGGGTCGTGCTGCTCCACCTCCTGGCCTTTTCCTCGTGGTTTGGTTGCAGCGTGTGGGTCAGTTTCATCGCGGGAATCATCATGTTCCAGACCCTTCCCCGGCACACGTTCGGACGGCTCCAATCGAAACTGTTTCCGGCCTACTTTGTCTTTTCCGCGGGAGCCACCGCCGTCGCGATCGCCACGAGCCGCGCCGCGATCGCATCGAGCTACAGCGTCACTCACACCCACACCCCGTACCCGCTGGTGGCCATCCTGGCGTGCACGCTCCTGAACCTGTTGTATTTCGAGCCGGCGACGACCCGGGTCATGTACCAGAGGCACGCCGTCGAGAAACGGCTGGGAACGGGGCACGAGATCGGAAAACTGCGACCCGACGATCCCGAAAAAGCCAACGATCCGCATCTGAAGGCGCTGTCCAAGACGTTTGGAATGCTCCACGGTGTTTCGACGCTTCTGAACCTGGCGGCACTGGGATTTGGCTGCGTCTGGTTGAGCCGGTGCGCCGAACGCATGGTAGGATAACGATAACGATAACGATAACAAACAGCGCACAGCAGTTGCCCACCACCACACCACACCACACCCCGCTCGGGGAATGTCGGCGTTCCATATTGCGCATCGCAGCGCATCGCAGCACGGAACACAAAGAGTCGCGCTCGAGAGGTGCTGAACAACACAAGCCTCGCAGTCACAAAGACATAAGAAAAAATGGCCCGCAATAAACCGTACGGAACACGACCAGCGGTGATGGGTCGTCGAGAGTCCGAGAGGCAGCAGCATCGGACAAGAGTATGGTGGCCGAGACTGATTGGAACTACACAACAAATTCCCTCTACAAATAAGTAGTCTAGATATTATTTTGTACGAAGGAACAGTTTGCATACACGTGATCTTTCTACCAGAGACAACAGGTGGTCGTTCTGAAATTGTGCCGTATCGGGTCGTTTTCGTTTTGTGGAAACATTCGTTTGTGGCAAAGTGTTTGCCTTTCGTTTTCAATGACGCCATTGAGCGCGCCCGTTCATTGTGTTTATCACTCCCAACCTTTGTTTTCCAGAATTACTGCTGGAGTGCACTGTATCCTTGCACTGTACTGTACTGATGCTGTGTCTTGGAGTGAACGCCGCCAGTGTCGTCGCATGCATGCATGCATGCATGCATGCAGATTCATTCCTACTGTTGTGCACCGCAGAGAAATAGGTATGTTTGCACATTCACACGAATTTCATTATGCCCGTATTCTGGTGTCCGATGTTGAAACAGACGGCCCCTCCTTGGCAGTGGTGTGGCTCGCCAATAAATCGAGGTCTGTCTGTTATTTGCTCCAACACCTATCACATACGAAGTATTATTGAACCAAGTCAACACGACAGGCTTTTATTCCTCACTTTGTTTTGCCACAAACATTGGTCCATCAAGTAGTACAGTACCGGTATACATGATGAGCTACATAATATACATTCTGCTCATTGCCAATCAGACTGTTACAAACAGCAGCAGCAGCAGCAGCAGCAACAGTAGCGGCAATGCAAGAAATCAGCAACCAAGCTAACTACTACTACTACTACTACAATCAAGTCGCATCGTGACTAGGAGAGAATGATTATCTCCTGGGATTCTTGTCTAGTAGCAACATACTATGGTACGGTTGGTAGCACTGGTGCAAAGACAACTCGAATACCGTACGTCCTGGATACTAAAAAGTAAGGCCTCTGGTACAAGTACCTTCTTGGTTGATATTACGTTTACCTTACGTGTACGTGTACTTAGGGCCCAGAGAGAAAAAAGTAATTGGATTCAATGCTTCACAATCATACGGTAACAGGAAGAAAAACAGATAATCGCAGGCATACCGGTACTACCGGTACTACCGGTACGGTATCTATTCTTGGTTTCATCCGGATTCAACGAGATTCGGTTTGGTTTGACCGAATTTGATTTGCTGACTACTTGTACGAGTACTCGTAATCTTACGGTACCGGTACCGGTACCGGTAGAGGAGAGAGATTCGATTATTATTACTCGTACTCCTAGGTACGGTACGAGTAATTTACGGTATCCGTATTTAAGTGGATTCACAACAACATTCAGTTTTGATGGATGATTCATTCGATTGTGGAGATTCGATTATTGTTACTAGTATTTGGAATTGGATTCGATTGGATGGATTCGATTCGATTCGATGTCATGCGGTACCAGTATTCAGTACGAAAATATCTGGTACTTCTATTTGATTGGCACACTCAAACATACGAACTACCGGAGTAATACGAATCTACACCGGTTCGTACACGAAGAATGTCTCGTTTCAAGTCCCGGTGATGGTTTTTGTCTCCAAAAAGAATAAGAATACCGATAGTACCGGTTCGTACGAGTACTAGTACCGTACTCGTATCCATAGTTGATGGCTCGAATCGGAATCGAAATGTGGAATGTACGGTACGTATTGTACTTGTACGTAATGGTACGAACCAGTAAGTAGTACGTACATACTCGTACTCGTACTCGGTCGAAAGTTCTATTCCGTCAACAAATAATTCTACGGTACGTACCGGCACGCTGCTTCTTTTTTGACACAACAAACGGTACGAACTTTTTTGTTCTGATGTTGCTCCTTTCACAACCAGAAGAATACCCTACTTTTTTAGAGGCTCTTGGCATTACATTTGCCGAACGATGAATGCTGTCGACACCAAACACAAACCCAGCATGCGGTCACAGATGAGCATTGCGATCACGATCACGACGGCTTGCGTTCTCTGGGCATCGTTGCTATCGGATCTGTTATCGTCGTCGTCGTCGTCGTCGTCGTCATTTCTGTCGTTCCCCGAGTCCTACCCGTTGCCGTTCTACCAGTCGGTTCTGTACGAGCAATTCCAAGAAGGCGATCTGTACAAGACCCACTTCGAGGCCCCGTACAAGGAATACCCGTTGCAACCCCGAAAGGTCCACCTGAGTCCCTCGAGCGACGTCGATCCCGAATCCAACCGGTTCAACGCCACCGTCAGTTTCACCATCGACGCGAATACGGACGCGAATACGGACGCGGATACGGACGCGAATACGGACGCTTACACGGACGCTTACACGGACGCGAATCCGACGAGGGACAGCGCGACGCCCGGGAAGTTCGTGACCACCGTGACGTACGGACGGGGCGATGCCACCGAAGGCAGTGTTGTGATTCACTACGACGAGGACGACGACGACGAGGAAAAAGATTACACCGTCCTTCGGTTCAATTACAGCAGTCCCGAAACGGGAGAGGACTACCAAAGCGGACTCATTCACCACGTCTTGCTAAAGGATCTGGAGGGTGGACGGGAGCGTTACTGGTACCGCATCCGCGTCGATTTGGTCGGGGAGGCCGTGTCGCTCGCGCTCGCGCTCAAGCTCGCCCCCCGTGGACGAGGACGAGAACGAGAACGAGGACGCGAGTCTTTCTCGTTGCGGGGGAACGACGACGGCCCCGGCGAAAAACAACAACAACAACAACAACAACAACACGGATTCGAACAAGGAGAACGGGTGGTAGCGGGAGAGACCCCCGCGTACGAGTTCGTCACCCCTCCATTGTACGGCCAACCCACGTCCATTGCCCTGGTAGGAGACCTGGGACAAACCAAAAATTCGACGCGGACCATGGCCCGGATTCTTGGTGCGGCGAAAGGAATCAACCACTACTACGAGATCGGCAGCAACGGCCCCAACTGCGGCCCCAACTGCGGCCCCAACTACGAACACCAATACGAACACGACGATCGGTTGGTGACCAACCTCTTTATCGCCGGGGACCTGTCGTACTCCGACGGCGACCCACACCGGTGGGATTCCTGGCTGGACCTCGCGGAACCCCTCCTGAGGGAGCTTCCCTTTGCGTCCGTCCCGGGCAACCACGAGATCGAGTGCGACAAGCGGACGCGACAAACCTTTGTTCCCTACGAGTCCCTCTTCCGAAACCCGAACCGGATCGCGGACGCCTTTATGGTGCCCCCGTCGGAGGACTACACAAGGACGCACTACTGCACCACGCCCAGCGAATACCTGGAGGGGCACTACGACTACGGCAACGCCTATTATTCCTACAAACAGGGACTGGTCCACACCATCTTTCTGAACTCCTACACCTCCCTAGAGAAAGGATCCCGCCAGCGAACCTGGCTGGAGGAGACCGCCCTGCCGTCCGTCGATCGGAACCTGACCCCGTGGCTGGTCGTGGTCTTTCACACACCCCTGTACACCACCTTTCTCAACCACGTCCACGAACTCAATCCCACCGCCATGAAAGCATCCGGTCTGAGGGAGGTCTTTCACCGGCAAGGCGTCAACCTCGTGGTCTCGGGACACGACCACGCCTACCTGCGGACCAAGCCGCTGGGACCCGACGGAACGGTTGCCCCCGACAACGACGGAACGATCTTCTGGACCCTGGGTGCGGGGGGGAACCGGGAGGGCCACTCGCACTACATCAATCCGTTCTGGCCGGAAGAGTGGGTCGCCAAGCGGGACAACGACGAATACGGATTCGGCATCTTCTTTGCCCCCAACGGCACCCACGCCCACCTGCAATGGATGCGAGACGACGACGACAACGACAATAACAACAACGATAACAACGACAATAACAACGACAATAACAACGACAATAACAATAACAACACCGATGGCACCGGTTCGGTGGTCGTGAGAGACAGCGTGTGGATCGAGAATTACTACTACTTGGATTCTTCCCCCAGCGATGGCGACGATGGCGACAACGGTGACGAGAACGACGACCACGAAACGGCCGCATTCACCGGCTTTGCACACGACACAGAGTTGTCGATCGAGCGGCTCTTCGCGGAGGCGGAGGGAAGCCAATAGAACCTAGAACCATGCGGGGCAAGGGATACAGCATCACTATTATAATTAATTAAGCATAGCAGGCACTCCTTGTACTTGTAAGCAAAAATAGACTACACATTTTGTTCACAGATTATTTCCCCTCGACACTCGGAGTTGTCGAATGGGATTCGATTCCGAACAAACGCAACCGCAATCGCAATCGCAACCGTACTATACCTTTCCTGATTATTTTAGCTACACAATAGTACCATATACCGGTACTGTGTTATCGCAGCTGTCCAACAATGACAGGCCCAGACAGTCGTTGCCTACCCACGGAGGTTTTGGTCTCCCCCTTACCAGTTCCCCTCCACAAACACACAAACACACCAATTCATCAACAGGTTCCACTACCGTACGGTACGTAAGTGACAGTGTATGGTAAGATAACTCGTAATCTTACCGTGCCATAGGCTCCCCGTTTGCAATGTACCGGTAGTCACATTTGGATATTCCTCGCCGTCCCGTTGACTACTGTACTGTACTGTACTATACTGTACTGTACCGGTATGTCATTCTCCTGGACCGGTCTAGAGTACCGTGACACCATCGGAACGAACGAACGAACGAACGAACAAACGAACGAACTAACGAACGATCGTCAAAGAACAAGGTTAAATGGGATAGCGGGGTGTACCAGTAATCAACAAACGATGCGAACATCATGCCTTCCATGCCTTCCATGCCTTCACTCCATCCATCCATCCATGACACATGATTGAATACAAAAATCAGACAATGCAATTTCATTCTATGAATACTACAATGCAATTTCATTCTATGAATACTACACTGCAATTTCATTCTATGAATAATAATATTATACTATGACGATGACGACGAAAGGAATGGACAGTACGGAGTATCATTTTTGTGGTTGAATGCTGACAATGGATGTTCGAAGAACAATACGGTATTGGATGACCAACTGTACCAGTAATCAACAAAGGGAAAGAACAATGAATCGAATCAATCCATCCATCACAGAACAAAGAATGAAACACGATTGAGATCCAAACCGGGCAAAGCATCATGACGGCCAACTGTGATTGTTACTACCGGTGGTATGTAATCTTACTCATACCATAGCTGGGCTGGGCTCTCGTACCGGTACGGTTCTAGGTTTTCGAGAGTCGAACTCGAGTACGTACGTACCGGTAGGTGACAGATGACCCATCAATCAAAAGGAAGACCGAAATTCTTCAAGACCGTCACCAACGGTGTCGACCATTCCTGTGGGGTTAAAAAGGGTGTTCAAGGGATCTCACAAAAGTGATCCAGGGAGAAGGTTCGGCTGTACAGCACGGCATTATTGTGAGCCAGCAAGAACGAAAGAACAACCAAAACTTCACAGACAATGCCTCATCAACAAAGTAGTCTCGATGAAACAATAAGAAAACTAAAAATTGTACCGTACCGTAGAAGTAGTCGCGAGAGAAATTGCGGATTACCGTAGGGTACGTACTAGTACCGTACTGCCGTACTCGTATGCAAAACCTCCGAACGGTAATTTACAGAAAGGCCTAAAAAATTGCCGCCGCAGTCGCGGCTGGATTCATACCGTTTCGTTCAGTCGTATTTCTTCTGTAAACAAACAAACCAAAATGAATAATGACATAGCGAAATGATCTGACCAATCAAAAACAAGTTCACCAATCGTGTCAATTGCGATCGCGACGCGGGGCAAGAACCCCCCCACCGAACATGTTCCATAAAACATCTTAAATTTGTTTCTTATGTAAAGGAAGTTGTGTTACACTGGTATGTGGATCCCGGACGTGCAAAGGGTGTGACATTGCATCAATCCACGGTCTTGCTCTGTAGGTTCTCAGTAGAAAAAAGAACGACGAATCTCTGTTAAGTAATTGACCATTGCACTCGTTGCACAAACTGATGTTTTCCAAAAGTGCGTCATTCTCAGTTCTCCTCGAAAACAGACTAAAAATTAAAAACATCTTATGACGAACAGTCGTACGTTCTTCTTAAATCGACTTGGCAACCTGCAGAACGCCACGTACACCGGCGAGAACCTGTTGTCAAGTCAGTTTCCGTACCAACACAACGAGGATAAAAATTTAATCACCGTCGTACCGTAGGAGTTCACGGTACGCGTACGCGTACGAGTAGGTGTACGAGTAATTTTATTCACAACGTCAACGTAACAGAGATCACCGCAATCATTCACGGTCAACGATACTGTACAGATACGAGTACTCGTACAACACCGCTTACCGTAACACAATCGGAGAAGAACGCAAGGTCTTACGGCATCGTTTGCTTACCTCACAATTACGAATTATTCATCAGCAACAATACCAGCATACACCCTTCTCATTACAAATCCGTGTATACGACGCAACACAAAGATGATCCAACGCAACGACCTTGCCACGAAAGCACTTGTCAAGACTATGGAAGATGGAGGCTTTGAACCAACAAAAGCATCCGCTTCATTGACTTTCTTCGGCGCCAACAGCATGATCAATAGCGGCGCTACAAAGCGTTCGCCTGTTCTCAAGAGATCACGCTCCTCCTGTTTGGGATCCTTCGACATGGAAGACTTCTTGAAAGCCTCCGAAGCTGTTGAGGAAACGATTGCTTTCCCGACCATCGAATGGCCATCTCTCGATGATATCGACAACGACTCAAGCAGCAGCGATGACGACACAAACTACAGCTCTCTGTCTCAATCTTCGCTCACCCGACCCAGAGATGATGAGCGTGACGATGACGATGACTACGAAAGCATGAACTTCCAGCATTCGAGAAAACGCCAGTGCCGAGGCTTGACACGATGCAACCGATCGTGCAATCTTTCGTCTCTCTGGAAGTTGTCCGCCACATCGGAGCGACGTGGATCAACCGGTTCTCTCTCATAACATACCCACCATTGCTTCCGCACACGCACACCAGAAGGCATCTCATCAGGACATTGAATCAAACGTATTAAATCCAATTTTCGCTATGTCTACCAAACACAAACACAAACAAACACACACACACACACATCTCTGCCCCGCACCCCTGCCACCTTACGCTGCAGAGTAGCCCTATCCGGCGCCATTTTTCACACCCGCCCAGGACGCACATATCAACCGATGATCGAATACACAATATGAACAACGATTCGACATTGGCGAGTCCCGAGACAAAGTCACAATTTCGTTGGGATTGAAGCTCTCACCAAGAACGGTGCCCCTTGCACATACACTATAATATCCACCTTCTTGATGATTCGAGCCTTCCCGAAAACGGATGAACATAATGACCCGCTCCTCGGTCCTATTCAATATGATGTAATTCTACTGTATACATGAACATACATACATACATAACTATAGAAATACCTTTATATTACATTACTTCGATGAATCATGTTCGTGCTGAACGTTACAGCCAGTTACTACTAGAACTAGGACTAGTACTCTATAGATTAGATCAGTTAGGCAATACGGTACGAGGTTGAAAATCCAGACAACCCATCTTTCGAAGCCCTCTTCACGAACTAAGAAAGCTCCTTACCAAGCACCGTTGCTCACCATCCAAAACTTGATCCGGGATCCCTGAAACGAATTTGCTATCGGTTCCAAAAATCTTTCTCACAGACCGCCTTCAATGAATCTACAACGGATCTTGCTTGGCGTTCATGGAGGAGAGAAGCTCTTCTTCTGCATTGACCGGAGTTCCCTACCGCACCACGTCGAAATAGATGATCTTTCTCTTCACGAAAAAGAAGTATCCTTTCTTGTTCGTGGGGAATGTATTCTATTCTTTTTTGCGAAATTGCGAAGCATTCTAGAAACAAACAAACCCAAAACATTTAATCGTTCATGACAAAGGATGGAGATTTTGGGGGGGGGGGGGAATGATCTGGGGGCTAGCTGTAAGAATTACGGATCGTCCAGTAAACAGCCAGTAAATTACGATTAACAAACGCATTTGTTGCCGGTACAGAAACTTGTTGAGTTCCTATGAGCTCGATTCTTTCCGTACGTACGTACGTTAGAAGTGCTCGTATCGTACCTTACTAATGACCAACTTCCTTGCGATTTTTGAAAAAAAAAAAAGTTGCGAAGTTCAACAAAAAATAGTTCGTACCGTACGGTATCGTAGTTCGTAATACGAAGTAAGCATAAATTACCTGCGTTGGTACATACGAAGTACGAAGTAATACTAATTCTGCGAACGTCTTACATTTTGTTGTTCTTGCCGAGGTAACGAATGCGTGTGGTGCAGAGGTTATCGAAACCGATTAGAAAACACCAATGAAACTGTGTTGAAACCAACGGTTGTAGAAGAATGAGCAATCAAGACACCAAAAACACTGCGGGGGGATCTCCGTCTTCTTCGTCGGCGCCCTACGCCTACGTTTGGTCCAACGAAAAAAGCTCCGTCTTTCAAATACTGGTCGGGGGAAGCGTCTTGTGTGTTTTCCTTTCGACATGGATCGCTTCGGTGGCATCTCCGATTTTGGGACTGATGTGGGCGCATCGCGGTGAATACCTACCACTGTCCGTGTTGTTGTCGGTGACGATGAGTGCCTATCTTCCCTGGAGCAAAGGACACGTATCGCGTTTGGTTTCGGCCTTTGCCAGATACAACAATTATTACTACCAAAAATGCACCGTCGTATTCCAACACAAGCAATCGATCCCGCAGAGCGATGCAAACGGCCAGCGACGATTGCTGTACGCAGTGCATCCCCACGGAGCCTTTTGCATGGGATGGTCCGTCCTCTTTTGCTCCGAAATCATGCACAGAGGAAACGTTCGATTCGTCTTCTCTCCCATCCTCTATGCGTCGCCCCTGTTTCGGCTGTGGTGTCGGCTCGTGGGACGCCCCGGGAGTGCCGCCAAGGCTTCCATGATTGGATACATGAAGGGCAAAGGCGAAGACGGAGAAACCTCCCCCTGTCACCTGGCGTTGCCACCGGGTGGATTCGAGGAGGCTACCATCTCGTACTACGAGAAAGATCGGGTGTTCATTAAAAAACGAACCGGGTTTGTCAAGCTTGCCCTCCAAAATGGATACAACGTCGTGCCGGTGTATACCTTTGGCGAGAACAAAACATATTTCAATGCGCAAGGTCTGTGGAAACTCCGATTGTGGCTCAACGGCATGGGTGTGCCCGGGATAGCAATATTCGGATCGTGGCTGTTCCCTTTGTTGCCAAAACGCAATCCTCGCGGGCTGCGGGTGGTGGTCGGGGACCCCGTCGAGTTGCCAACGATAGCCAATCCCACCCGAGAGGAAGTCAAGCTCTGGCACGACAAATACGTGGCTTCATTGATTCGTCTCTTCGACGAACACAAGGAAGACTATTATGGACCCGATGTGTCCAAGACGACGAAGTTGGAAGTGTGGTGAGCAAACGACTGTTTGCAAACGATGGACAAAATAATAGCCACGAGGACTCATAATGTAATGAATTTCTCGTATTTGCGGTGCGGTGAAACGTGCCCATTCGAAAAACAAACCTCGCGACCTAAGCGTCACCCGATAATTTCGTTACAGTGCATAGCGTTACAATCTTGAAATTTTTGAAGACTATCACGTCTACGTGAACGTTGCTCTATACTTTGACACTAAAGTGTTCATGCTAGAATCGGACAGGACACGCGCATCGAACCCCCCGGGTTCGGGGTGGGAAGGTGGAGGCAATCTGCTGTCTACCGCATTCGAAGAAATTCCACGGAAGTTTCGTTCGTTGCTCGGCACACTTCGTCAAACGGACGCCGGATTGCTTCGTTCAGCTATTTCGCAACATCGGTGCAATCGGCAGGTTCGGAAGCATATTCCCTTCGTCCCTTTTCTTTCTTGAAACTCATGTAGGGAGAAGTCGTTTCGACCATTAACTTTTCGAGCGTTAGTGATGGCAAGAATTCTCGCAAATGCGCACCCCTTTCTTTCTTGCATATCGTTCCCGTAAAACCGATGTAATACCCTCTCGCGATGTATGCCAGTGCCTCCTCTTCGGTTCCGGTGAAGCAGTGAATGAATATTTTGAGTGGCTGTGCTGTTGTAGTACCATTGTGCTTTTGTTTTTGTTCTGCCTCGACCTCGACCTCGTCCAACGCGGCAAGCAAATCGGAGTGAGCTTCACGTTCGTGGATAAAGACCGGATAGTTGCGATCGTACGCGAAGAGCCGAACTTGCTATCGAAAGGCACGGATTTGATCGGGTTTGTGTTGAATTCAATACGCAACCTTAAAGAGTGCAATCAACCCTATTGGTTAGATACAAGTAATTAAACTATGATTGTGGTCAGCCATCAATGGTGATTGATTGCTGAGTGCCGTCATGCACTGGATATGTTTGTGTTAGTGATTGGATGGCTGCCAATGGCTTCAAGTGTGATCAATGGCCTGCATTGGTCCATTGATCCATCGATCCATGAGTGATATTGTGGGGCGGATTTGTGTTCCTAATATCACGGCTGTCACCCTGCTTGCATTCCCGTGTGCATGGCTGTACTAAGTGTATGTATAAACTATGAGTACCTTACTAGTACTCTGGCACGCGCGCGGGCAGCGCACCACCAACACACTCCTGCTACACACCAAAGACAGATTGTCATTGGTGGATAGATACTATGGGGTGCTGCGCTTGTGTGCTGCATATTGCTGCTTATATTGCACAAATTCCGTGTCTGTTACTCCCATGATAGTGTCCTGAAACTTCTGGAACAATGACCCTTGTAGAGGCTTTGTGAAATAGTCGGCGAGCACGTCGCCTGTTGGGCAGTATTGTACCTCAATTTCCCCTCTCTTCACTTGATCAGTGATAAGGAAGTAACGGATATTAATGTGTCTGGTGCGCTTGGTACTGGAGGATTTTCCATTCATCTCCAGCCTGATTGTGCTTGTATTGTCTTGGTTAAGTATGTTGCTCTTCCCGAGTCTGTGTGTGTGATCGGTGTTGGTGCCATGCTTGGTCTGTGCGGCGTACCCTTGCCATTGGAGGTAGTAGTAGCACCATAGGTTGTATGGAAGTGTGTCATCCACACCAACCAACTCTGCCTCTGTTGAGCTCTTGTGTTAAGCTTCTGTTTTGTAGATAGTGAAAGAATGGCCCCTTGTCCAAAGGTGAGGACCCCACCTGTGTGACTCTTCATGTCTGAGTGCACCGCAAAAGAGGCATCAACATACCAGTAGGCATTGCCAGTGTCATCCCATCCCAGCACAAGGGGAAGGAAAATGGTGCCGTGTATGTATCCAAGTACTCTCCTCAGCTTCTTCCAATTGTCACAGTCTAGCTCCGAGACTCGTGTGCAGAGAAATGCAATAGAGGTTTGTATATCAGGTCAAGCAAGCTCTTTTGATTGCAAACAGAAGCTGTGCCACATGCTTGTGGAATGTCTCTGCATCCGCCATTTCAAGTTTTCCCCCTTCAGCATTGACCTTAAACAGGTGGTCAGGTGTTGGGGTTGGGGTTGTCCTTCCTTCAATAAGATCAGTTGGGAGCTCGTCCATGATTCCTTCAAGGTAGTCAAACATACTGAACTTCACCTTTCCGGGCTCACTGTAGTCGATGGTCATCCCAACATAGTCATGGACCCGTCCTCGGGTGACCGTAAGGGGCGACTCCGCCCCGAACACCTTGTTCAGGTCATCTAGCACTGCTGTTACCACTTTTGGGTCCTTGTGGGAGATCTTCAGGTCATCGACATGCCACACAATTGTGCACTGTAGCCCATTGATAATCTTGTTTGCTGTGCACATGTCATATGGATTGAGTTCAAAACCCCATGTGGTCAATTTCCCCGACAGCCGTTCCCAAAATAGCAGGGCAGCCCATAGGGTCCCATAGATTGCTTTGTCGGCTTGAGTATAGAGGATTTTTCCCTTCAACCATCCATGGTATATTTGATGTAGAGGTCTGGATCAATATGTCTCAGAAGTTTGGCCATAGGGCCACCATCAAAACGGATGTGAACTACTTCCCCATCCGGAATTGGGGTCTGTAGAAAGGCCCCAGAAATGTCGGCTGTAGCAACGTCGCGGCCTTCAATTGCATCAATAAGACATGTAAGCATCAGACCATGGAGTGAAACAGTGGGTGAGTAGGTGTCCTCTCTGGAGATAAAACCCTGCTGGGACCTACCATCCGCACAGCCATGTGCCTTGATCTTTCCACACCACTTCCTCTTCAGGAACATCAGGTAAGGGAGTGCGCGCTTTGCCTCTTCCAGAGTCATGTCTCTAATGTGTACAGGGTGGACTACTTTGCAAGTGTGTAGCTGTTCAAGTTCAGCCATAACAGCCTCCATCCGGGCTGTCCCAAACAGCTTCAGTCCGGCTTTCACGCCATACTTTTTGGTTACAAGCGATGCATCAATGTTATTATAGGAGGCTATGGCGTTGTTGTACACGAACATGTACTTATCCTGATTGGTCTCCAGTTTCAAAACAGCTCTCTCAAACCCTCACTAAAAATGTATGAGTGTGTGCACGAGAGGTTCCGGTGGTGAATGTCAGGCTGGTATCCCTCCGCGGCCCCAAACTTGTTGTGTCCTTGAGTCACTCGTGGCCGGAGGGTCATGCAAAAATGGTGCTTCACCCTGGCCATTGCCAATTGTTTCATCATTGTTGCCGTTATTGTTGTTGCTCAGATTATGGCCATCTGTTGCGCCCGCCCTGTCATTGGTGAGCTCGGATTCTTCCCCATCTGGGTGATCCGGCGCGTTCACGGCGTTACCGGTGCTTGCAATGCTCATCACATTAGCATTGTTTTCTACATAAGAGTCAGAGTCAGTTGTGTTATCCGTGTCGGCCAGTCCAATGGACGCATCTTCAACGGACACGCCGTTCTCTCCAAGATTGGTGGCCTCGTCATTGCTGGGGTCAGTTCCCCCATCGACATCACTAACTGTGTTAGCCTCTGGCTCAAGTAGGGGTGGATCACCATGGCTGCCATTGTCAGCGTTATCTTGTGCATCACCATCGCGTTGTGCTTGGTCCTGTTGAAGGTCGTAGAGCTCTTCCGCATCCACCACACTTGGTGCATCATCTTCCGCGAGCTTGTGAAAACATGTACTACTCCTCTATTTCGTAACTAACATTGTGTTGCTCAATAGCACTGGTAGAGGCCACCGACATGCTCCTGGGCTTTTGTCCGGACTGTCGGGTAGGCTTCCCCACACTTCTGTTTTTTTGTGGGGCTTGCCGGGCAGTCGTGACTGCCTCGTCGTGTGTTGGGGTGGTCTGGCTGAGTTGAAAGAAGCAAGAAAGCTCATCATCAAAAGCCCCATCTTTGACCCTGGCCATCAGAATTTGGTGGGCCTCAGCCACCTTGGTGTCGGTTGGCTTGGCGCCTGCGGACACTCCATTGGTTACAAGGGCAGTTTCATTGGTCGCTTCGCCTTTCTTGTCACTTTTAGTGTTATTGTTGTTGACTCCACCTCCCCCACATCTGCCGTTCTGTCCTGGGCTGCCATTGGTGCCTTGCCCTGGGGTGGTGGCTCGAGTTGGTGACTTGTATTGATTCATTAACTCAAGTGCCTTTGGTTGTGATGTTGGATAGACATCAGACCCAAGGCTGTAGTTGTCCTTGAGGACACCTCAAAGGTTCCGGTGGGTCTTGGTGTTGCCCCCATTTACAATTACCACTGACAGGAGCATATCCTCCATCAGTGCATCAACCTTGGTCTTCCGGACTTTGTCCATGGTGACATAGTCCTCGTAGGATGTTCCAGGAAAGTGTTTGTTCAGCGCGAGCTTAATTATGTCTCTAGATTGAATCATAATCCCTGCTGATGCCATGACATCAAACCTAGCTTTGACCTCCTTGGCATACATTGCCGCACTCTTGTTGCCATCCTGTCTGCAGGAGAAGAACTTGTTTGTAGCATCCATCATTGGGTGCACCTTGGTAGCACTGTCTTGATAACAATACTCGCGTAGCAGCTTAAGCATGCTGAGGGTGTCTTGATCATCCTCGACAGAGTTCCAAGATTCATTGGTCTTCAGGTGTTGCTTTACCTTGGGGCTGAGTTGGCCATCAGTTGTTGAGAACAGGGCCTTCAGGTCCTCCATATATTGGTCATATTTCTTTGTGGATCTCTCTCCCTTCTTTCTCCACAGCTCCTTGAGAAGCCTCTTCTTGTCGGGATCGATGACTTCCTCGCCTCTCGTCCCCAGCACAGTGTAATTGGCCGGGCTTGGCATGGTCGGTAGGAAGTCATCCTAGGTAAGTGTGTGCATGTTGATGAGGGTAGTCTTGACCTTGGAGTTCTTCTTCCCACCCACTATCTTGAGGCCCTCATAGAGCTTGTCATATTGTACTGATTTTGATCCATTGGCAACGATTCCTTTCAGCTCATCTTGGTCTAGGCCATTGAACTTCTTGCGTTCACCACTCGTGGGATAGTTGGCCCCACCATTGTTGTAACCTTTATGGTTTCGGTTGCAAGATCTGCCCCCTTGCCCCGCTTGTTGCCGGTTGCTGTTGTTGCCGGAGGGGGCTGGAATGGTATTCTTATTGGATGGGTTAAGCTGGTCAATGGTATTGCTGGAGGAATATGTCAACTGCGACAGCATCATTTAGCGCAGAGGATAGTGTATCAACTTGATGTACGTATTGTTGGAAGCGCTATGGTGGTTCCGAGTTGAATCAGGCAATCACTGTGTCAACTGCTACCGGTAGTTTAATTACTTGTATGCTGAATTCAGTAGCAGACTTAGTACTACGAAACCTTAAAGAGTGCAATCAACCCGATTGGTTAGATACAAGTAATTAAACTATGATTGTGGCCGGTCATCAATGGTGATTGATTGCCGAGTGCCGTCATTCACTGGATATGTTTGTGTTAGTGATTGGATGGCTGCCAATAGCGTCAAGTGTGATCAATGGCCTGTATTGGTCCATTGATCCATTGATCCATGAGTGATATTGTGGGGCGGATTTTCGTTCCTAATATTGCGGCTGTCACCCGGCTTGCATTCCCATGTGCATGGCTGTACTAAGTGTATGTATAAACTATGAGTACCTTACTAGTACTCTGGCACGCGCGCGGGTGGCGCACCACCAACAGTTTGGAACTGAAATTTCGGTTGTAGTCCAAGCCGCACTCTCGTCCTATGGCATTCAACTTGGAGCAGTCATCAAACAGAACAGCATTCCTGTCACCTACTTCACGCAAAAGCTCAATAAAGCTCAAGCAAATTACACAACCATCGAAAAGGAACTTCTTTCAATCGTCAAAGCATTCAAAGAATATTGCCCAATGGTCCTTGGTGCACTCATTTATCTCTACACCGACCATAAAAACATCACTTTCAAGCTCTCAATGTACAACACCCAACGTGTACTCCAATGGAAACTGATCCTTGAAGAATACAACCCAACTTACCACTGCATCAAAGGCCCAGAAAACACAGTCACAGACTCCCTCACCTATACACCAACTACCCTCACCTCATATTTTGTAACAGCAAATTTTGTTGAACAATGTCTCCAATAGCGATTCTTTCTCTCAAATGGCCGAGAGCCTAATGGCGCTGCCATCTTGCAATGCATTGACTGGTAGTCATCCTGTCAAAGGCAGCTACCTGATTCACCCACAATTTGACCAAAAAGGCAGATTGCTATTTCACTTTGCAACCATTCACCAATACCAAATGCATGATCCCAAAGTTTTAACACTACCACAAAAGGACCCACGAGATTTTTTGTACAAAAAACTTGACAGCATAGACATTGTTTGCCGCCTCGACAAATTAACACCAAACTCTCAATGGGACATTGTTATCCCTAACGGCATGCTCACTCCTCTTGTAAAATGGTATCAAGAAATCGAAGTTCACTTTACAGGCTTGGACAGACTCAAAGCTCTCCTCAGACAGCACTTTCACCACCCAGATCTCTGAGCAGTTTGCCGTAACGTCATATCAAATTGTCTATCTGTCTGCTCATACACACTGATACTCGTCAAGCTAGCCAACTAGCACCCCACTCTGCACCCTTAACTCCCTGGTCAGGAGTACACGCCGATTGCATCTGACCATGGAACGTTGAAATAAACAAAATAAAACTCCGCTTTGAAGCTCTCACATGCATCGATCCAGCAACCAATCTAATGGAAAACATTCATATCCCAGGCTCCAAAACAGCAGAAAATGTCAGACGTCTCTTCAAAAGTTGCTAGCTTTCTCGCTATCCTTACCCCATGTGAATTGTACATGATCATGGACCAGAATTCAACGGACACAATTTTCAATTTCCACTTGATTACGCAGGTATCAAACCAATTAACATCTCTCCTCACACTCCCACAGCAAATGGAATCATCAAATCTTCACACAAAACAATCAGACAAATCATGCGCACCATGATTAATCTCAAACCCCCAAAAACAAAAGCAGAAGCAAATGACCTTGTTGATGAAGCAATATCAACAGCAATGCACGCTCTCTGCTGCAATCCCGCTTCCACTCTCAGAAACTTTTCTATTATTTTCCTTCTGAGTCCGGTCCGTTCAGAGTTTGATTCGAAGGCTTCTGAAGAACAGCAACGCTGCGTTAGTGTGTTAGTGTGTTAGTAGACAAACAATTGTACTCTACGCGTGATCAATGTGTTTCGATACTTTAGCAACAGACAATCTTAATACAAGGCAAGACTATGGAAACGCCGGATCTCTTCTCACTACCAACTTTGTCCGCACAGTCAGATAGATCTTATGTGTTGTAGATTACAAGTAGTTGATAACAACTAGCGTGGAATTTTGGAGATATAATCAGTTCAATGTTAAAAGTATGAGATAAAGTGAAATCTTGCCAAAATGTAAGATATCTCTTTTATTGTGGTGAAAGACGTTGCGACCGCTAATGCGGCACTATGGAATTACTCGCTGATTTATTCAGTGCATGTACATGTATATATACATATGTATTGTGTGAGAAGCTTCTGACAACGGTTTTCTTTGCCCGTGAATCCAGGAAGATTCCCATGTGATATTTATCATTGAAGTCATAGATTGCTCACCGTAGGTCGTGTGATATTTATTATTGAAACCAAAGATTGATCACCGTAGAATTGGGGCATTGCTAGAAACCAGGGATTGCTCACCGTCGATACGCGATGGGGATCGGTACGCCGTAGGAATCAATACTATGCCGTGGGGTTTGAAACACGCTTGGAACTTAAGTTTAATCAACATCTTGACTTGATCGA